>JAASGK010000983.1:0-13500 GCA_023334195.1 Globisporangium emineosum
CTAGATTGCGCTCAGAGAGTCAATCACTGCGCCAAGTTGCTCTGCAGGAAGCAGGCAAACACTTGCGCACGAGTCCTTGAGCGAAGGTGTCCATACACGCTTCCTCACTCTGTGCACCGCGCTGCGTGACTCGAGCATTGACTTGCCCGGTTACAGTGTACGTCTTGCGCCTCTTCATGGTAGAATCTAAATGACCCAAATTCACTGAATTCACGCCATTCAGCTGCCTCCGCCGTCCAGCGATCACTGTCTGAACCTGATTGGCTAAAAATATGTTTAAAATTCGTGGTAGAAAATCACTTTGTCAAAAAAGGGTTGATTTGGTGGGCCTTCCGTTATGTGTGGGCTTTGCGCTCCGTCTTTATCTGTACTACAACCGACGAGCGAGAAGCGCAAGGCATGCGTCGACTACCTGGGGGTCCTCGAGTTCGTCTATGAGAACGAGGTCCTGACTCTCCGATTTCTGGGACTTGGTTGACGGAACTACGTCGGTGGGCAAAACTTGAACTGGCCAAATTCATCCATGAGGAAGACGTGGTGAGGGCTGGACGACGGGAGCGACGGGAGAAGCAGCGAAGAACGGTCGCTTGGATGTCCTTCGATTTCTTCACGAGAATCGGTCCGAAGGCTGCGCTTACCAACGCAATGAATGGTGTTGCAGCCGAGGGTTGTCTTGAAGTGGTCAAGTTCCTCCACGAGAATCGCACTGGAGGTTCAGAGCGAATGCTGCACTGCGCGCTTGAGGGTTCACGCTCTGTGTCTTGCTGCTGTGTGAAGAAGGTATTCTTCTGTCTCCAACACGACGACTCTCACAGAAGAACTGTGCAAGTCTCAATTCCATTTGCTCATGTCTACAATCCTGAGTTTATTTTACGTACCATTTTGTTTATTTGCTTTGAGAGAAACTTCTGTTTGACGAAGTTGACCCTTTCGTTGATATGTCAATTTTCATCTAGCATTTTGTATGCAATAATCGATATCTGCATATTTTTGGTAATTACCATTTTAAATATATTATTTAAGTAAAATTGGTTCGATACAAATGCTTGTCAAAAGGGTTAAAACAATAAGAACAAAAATGGATATATTTTTGCAAATTTCTCCATTCAAAAGTTTGCTTTATAATGGAAACAATTGCACAAAAATATTATTTTTTGTTCTTATTGTTCGTGGAATGATTTTTGTTGTTGCTACTTTCAATGATTTTCAACAAATCCCTGCAGAGGGACTTTTTTGACAAAGCCAGAGTTTTGTCTTGAATTTTCCTGTTTTGACAAAATTTAGAGAAAAACTTGCCAAATGTGGGTTACTTCTGGACCAGAATCAGAACAACATTGTACTTGGAATTTGTAAGCAAAGTTGGTTTTTTCTGGACCTAAGAATAGGGGTCCGAAAATAAAACAACTTTACCATACAAATACAAAGGATTATGTATGTTATGAGCCATACAAACAGATGATAGAAGCATTTTTTATGATACGTTGGTGCTTCTCGAGAATAAATGCAGATTGGGGTTGCGATGCCGAATTGTTTCCCGACTGGGAAACAATTTCAAATTCAAACTAGCGAGGCTGGGTGAGAATAATGAGAGGGCCGATGGGAGCGCACGCCCCTGTTGTCCACGCAGCAGACCGCGAAGAAGAGCACGAGCGCGCAGACCTGTCGTCGCTGCTCCCGTCTGCAGCTGCGATCGCAGCCGCGGCCGCTGCACTTCGAGGCGGCGACGACGACGACAACGAGCGAGCGCGTCTCGACCGTTTGGCTCCGATAATCAACGACGGCGCGGAGCAGCAGCAGCGACACTATCAGGATGTCCACGGCGACAGAGGCGCTGCTCAGACAGACGACCATGCTGGGCAGCAGAGCGAGCGTCCCGCCCACCCCGACGTCGTCAACGAGTACCGCGACGGCGGCGGTGACGACGACGACGACTCGGAGCCCAACTTTCCCACGAACTTTGAGAGCTGGGAGGCGCTCGAGAGCTACATCCGCGAGTTCGCGGCGCAGTCGTATCAGGTGTTCCGCATCCGCTCGACCGTGTCGACCCGCGCGC
This sequence comes from Globisporangium emineosum, assembly GCA_023334195.1. Classification (NCBI taxonomy): domain Eukaryota; phylum Oomycota; class Peronosporomycetes; order Pythiales; family Pythiaceae; genus Globisporangium; species Globisporangium emineosum. The sequence goes on from JAASGK010000983.1 coordinate 2,054, forward strand.
GCAACGCGAACCTCGAGAAGCAGCTCATGCCGAAGAAGCGCGGGGTCTCGGCGGGGCCGGCAGCCGGAGGGCTGCTCCCGGACGCGTGGGAATTCTACTCCAAAACGTACACGTGCACACACGGGCTGACCTACCAGCCGAGCGAGAAGCGGCTCCAGAAGAGCGCGCCGCTGACGGTGCGTGCAAGCGGCTGCACGGCGCGCATCAACGCGAGCGTGACATTTAACAAGGCGACTCACACGCACGCGATACGCGCCGCCGTGCGCGGGTGGCACAACCACCCGGTGGGGCGCGAGCAGTACTACTCGTACGTGGAGAACCGGCGGATCTCGGACCCGACGCTGCTCGCGATGGTCGCGCGTCTGGAGGCCCAGGGCGAGAAGGCGAAGGCGATCTTTGAGGCCGTGTCCAAGCAGGTGGTCGAGACCACAGGTAAGGAGTGCGTGTTTCAGCTGCGGGACGTGCGCAACGCCGTGTTTCGGATGCAGACAGAGAAGCGCAAGACGAGCAGCAGTTCTAAGAACAAGAAGCAGAAGAGAGGCCGCATCTCGGCCGACACTTTGGTATCAGACGCCCCAAGTTACGAAGAAGAAGAGGAAGAAGAAGAGGAGGAAGAAGTGGAGGAGGGAGACTCGTTTGGGGATGAATACGCTGCGATCCCACCGTCATTAGCATCTGCAACTGCGATCTCCAATGCTCTTCAGCATAGCAGTGCTACCACCACCAACAGCAATAACAGAAGGAAAGTGCGAGCGTATCGCATGGGCATCCCTCCTGCGCTGGCCGAGAGCCTCGAGCGACCGCAGTCTGCGCAGAGTGTTGTGCTGAAGCTCTCGTGTTTGGAGATGATGATGGACTCGGCGTTTTGCTATGCGTTGTCGCACGGATATGTGAGTCTCTTTGTCTCTTTTCTCACTGCAATCATAGCGAACGCTGAGAGAGACTGAACCTTAATGTGTTGTTTGACTCGCGTAGAACGGCCACATGGCTGTCGTCGCAGTTGAGGCGATCCCTAAAAGAATTACCAAGTTCAAGCACGAAGTGGTGCGCATCCCGCCAAACTTCCGGATAGAGGATGTCGACTTTGTGCTGCCAAAGTACGCGGTGGACGGCTGCGAACGGCGTATCATCGACATGTGCAGGCTCCACCAGCTGCTCCCGCCGGCAGTGGGCGTGTCGCTCCCCGTGCAAAAGCGCGACTCGCAAGAGACGTTCTCAGTGACGCTCACGTCGCGGCAGGTGAAGGCGATGAAGCGCTACTATTTCGCGCGCGAGGTCATGAGCCAAGTGCGGAAAACCATCGGATGGCTCAGCACCATTAGTTTCCAAGCCCGTCCATCATTCGCGCCGTTCGAGGACTGTTCTGTTCATCCAGCGGTAGGTACTTACGGTTATTCTTCACTGTCTCTAGGCGGTTTTGTTTTGCTGATCATCTTTGACGTGGGATATATTTCTGTAGGAATTCCTGACGTACCCGCTCAGCACCATGTCTCTCTCGAAGACGAATGTCAGCGGGTCGAGCATGACTTTGAGAGGCGGGCCGATCCGCTTCTCAGACTCCATTCACGGCCCGAGTATCCTCAAGTTTGGCGGTCCAAACGCGCCTAACATTGACGTGGACTGCGTCAAGGCGGTGCTGCTGCACTTGCACGCGCGCTTCCACGTGAACGGCAACTTTGTCGGTCCTGGATTCATCTACGAAAGCAACCCGAACGAGCGGAGACGGCAGGCGACTCTGTACGGTGCGTTTCTCGCTCCAAAGCAGTTCACAGCGGGCGTCGTGCAGTTCCAGGACGACCAGTGGGGCGGGTTCTTTTACGATACGGAGACGAAAACCTGCCACGTGTACGCATGTGGTGATGGTGGTGACAATGGGGAAGCTGGACACAAAAAATTCCAGACGATCGTGAAGGATCTCTGGCACGATTTCGATGTGCAAGTAACCGATTTCAAGGTTTTCCAAGCGTGTCCATTTGCAGCAACGGCAGCAGACAGCGGCATTCTGGCGCTGCTCTTTGTGGAGTTGATGCTCTACGGCAAAGCGTGGGTCGATCTTCCAGTCGAGAGCGTGGACTATCTCCGGTGCAGATTCATGCTGCAAGCCATCCAGGTGGTCAACAAGCAGGACGTGCATCTGATCCAGTGGCTGTAGGGGAAGGGAGAGAAAGGGAGGAAATGTCGATGTCTGAGCGAAACAGTGAATAGGAAGATAATGGCCGATGAAAAGAGAAGGGTGACTTCTCTTCTTAGTGTTGCTGGAGAATCTTGTTATTAGGGGAAGCACGGAAGAGCGGAATCAATGCAGAAAAAAAAGGATAATTGAGCTGATCTCATGCAGAACAACACGAATAATTGAGCGAGCCCTGCGAAGAGGACAACGCGCAGTTCGCCTGGTGAGCGAACGACGACGGAGCGAGAGCAGTGCACGAGGCTGTCGTCACGCACAGCTTCTGTGAAGACGAGACAGCAGCAGCAATAAGAGCTTCTCGACCACCTCCGCGTCTGCGTGGCCGCGAGCCGTCGGCGTGATTTGAACGGCGAGTTCCTGCAGCGCCGCCATCGCCATCGCTGGGCGTCCCCATCAGCTTGTCTCTCTCACGCGGCGCTTTCTTCAAATGCAGGAAGGACCAAGCAAGGCAAAGTGCACAAAAGAACTCGGAAGACTCGCTTTTATTCGAAAATCCACTCTGATCAATGTATTTTGGTTAACTGTGCAATACATTTTCCAAGTCAAACGCAAATTTTGGCTCACCGACGTTGGACAACTGTAATGTAATAACATGTACTTAAAACTTTAGTAAGTAGGAATCGAGGTGGAGACTCTAAATCTGAGCTAAACATTGGTTACTGTGAACTAAATTTTGGTTACCGGTACAAATAATACTCGAATCGGAGTGTGTATCTGATTCTCCTTTTTCCCAACTGGTTGTCAGCGAGAAAGGCATTTTCAAACAAGCGAAAATGGCGGCTGCGAGCACGTCAACTGACCTCCACCACCAGCTTCTGCAGCAGCTCCAGCAGCAGTGGAGCAGTGCGTCACCGTCGCCATCACCACCGTCACTTTCACCACCACTCACCACTGGCACTGCTGCTACTGCTGAAACAGGGCCCCTCGAGGCGACGCAGCCAGCACCACCGGCTGCACCCAGTACTGGTGCCGCCGCTCTGCCTGCGGACCTTCCGAGTGTGCTGATCGACCTCATTAGCGATGACGAAGACAACAACAACAGTGGCAACAATGACGATAAGTAGGCTGCTGCTTCGGTTGCTCTTGCTGGACACCGAACGCTCGCGATGCTCAACTCGGACACGATGCCGTTCCTGCTGAACCGCGGGCTCACTCCCAACGCGACGTTCCAGGTGTTCCGCAGCCGCACGTCGCGGAGCATCGCGTCGCGCAACAAAGAGCAGATACAAAAGTACGGCCGCCCGCAGGGACTCTACCCGGAAGAGTACGGGTTCTACCAGAAAAGCCTGCGCTGCACGCACGGCATGGTACGTCCATCGCGTGGGGAGGGCGTGCACCCCCACATAACGACGCGGCACACCGACTGCGTGGCGAAAATCTATGGCACGTTCAAGTTCGACCGCGCGGCGATGGTCTACTACATTGACGTGCGCGTCGCCGGCTCGCACAATCACCGGAAAGAGCAGTCGGAAGATCCGGGACCCGGCGCTGCTGGAGAGGTGAACGCCCGCAAGGATTTTGCGAATGTAATTGTCGCGCACCTCACGGAGGTCGTGCGCGAGAGAACAGGCGAGACGTACGTGTTCAAGCCCAAAGACATCCACAACATCCTGCATCGCCGCCGGTTAGCGAGGCGGAGCACTCAATGTAGAGGTGCGGGAAAATGATGAGGCTGGCGCATCAGGAGAGCAGAGCGCAGAAGAGGAAGTAGACAACGACGACGAAACCGCAGGGTCAGCAGCTTCTGGTTCGGATTCTGACAGCAATGAAGCAACTATCAACCGCAACAAGCGACGGAGGAGAGCAGCAGGCGAAGCTTTAAATACTGGGTTCATTCTGCAAAAGAAGAAGAAACTTGGTCCCAGCATGAAGCTCTCTCGACTGAGCGTGCTCCTGGACTCGAGCTACAACTACAACCAGATCCGCGACGATGTGAGTGGCTAGTTCATATGTCAAATTACCTGACATTGTGTGCCTAACTGAAGTTTTCTTGCACATGCTTATGGTCAGATTGACCGAATGAACACTGCTACACTAGAGCTACTCCCGGGAACCATCTCGGGCTTCAAGCATGAAGTCCTTCAGCTGACTCCGTCCAACAAGCCAGACGACGTTGACTTGTGTTGCCCCGATACGTGATGGGTGACTGCGAGAAAGGAATCATCGAGTACTGTCGCAGCCAAGGACTGAACCCGCGTCAAGTGGGCGTGAAGCTCACTGTCCAAGACCCGACTTCGGATGAAGCACGAGCGGTGACGCTGAGCTCACACCAGTTGCTGACGATGAAGAAGTTTTACCTGGCGCGGTGTCATGTGGCGGACGCAAAGAAGGTTCTCGATTGGATCGCCTCGCCTACCACTTTGGAAACCTGTCAGGTAGCTGCGCCCCTCGACGAGTATGCTGAATACACCAAGATATGTCCTGCACTCATCTGCTATAAATGAAATTCCATAGAGAGTCATATTTATGCCTCCTCACTGACGGCTTTTACTCGCAATTTTCCGCTTGAACCAGGACTTCTTCATATTTTCACTGGGCTTGATATCCTTTCCGAGCGTCATGGTTGGTGGATCTTGTGTTGCGATCCGGAATGGTGCAAGAACGCCAACCCAATTCACGGACACGATCCTCGGCGCGAACGTTCTCAAGTTTGGCGATGCCGAGAGCAACATCGACGTAGACTGCGCGAAAGCTGCGCTCTTGAGCTTCCACTCCCGCTTCTCTGGCCACGCAGCGTTCCTGAGTCCGAGTTTCATGTTTAAGTGGTCTGTTGAGGAGCGCTGCAGAAGAGGAAGCACCTACGGCGCGTTCCTGTCTCCCAAGCTGTGTGTGGCTGGTGTGGTCTAGCTCTCGTCGACTCGGTGGGGTAGCGTCGTGCTGGACTACTTGAAGGCGGTTTGCTACCTGTATACTTTAGAAGCAGCTGATTTTGAAGAGCTACAACAGGTGATGGATGATCTCTTTGTGGGCTACGCGTTGCCAGGCGTCAAATTTGAAACCCCGCCACCGCCAAGTTCGTCATCTATGGCGCCGGCGTTGTTGGCACGAAAGAACAACAGCGGCATCCTGGCGCTGCTATTCATGGGGCTGATGGTGCAGGGCAAGACATGGACGGACCTCTCACCAACTGTCGAGTTACTGGACTACTTTCGCGTGCGGTACATGCTGCAGGCGACCCAGGTGTTGACAAAGCAGAACGCCCACGACATCTGCTGGAATTGAAGCAGACCACGGCTCCTGACTCAAATCGGACCTGCCTTGTCTGTGGGGAAATCAGTATGGATGCATGATGATGGAAACATCACACCATTTCACGAGGATTGGATGAGTTTGGATGGACACTCACTCTGCTGGAAGTGCTGGTTGTGATTGGATGAGTTGTATACTGTGAGTGTTGGTCACCATACCAGAAGCTCCCAGGTTGAATATCAAGAAAGTCCCCCTCAGTTGCATTCATATTGTGAGGGGATCACCACAACCCCGAAACCCCACTCGAGAGTGCTGGTCAAACGTTTACCCAGCGCGGAAAGCTTGACGTTGAAGTTGATTGCCTCTTCTCATGTCGCTTCCAACGACCATGCGGAGCACAACCAATCGTACTATTAATACGTTCTGTAGTAGTAGTGCATCTCCCAGCGTCACTCCTCCCTTGTTCTTGTGGCGACTTTGAGCAAGTTGCCTAGAATGGTGGGGGATGAAATCGCTGATCCCTGACCTTGTTTTGTCTCCTGGTCTTGGAATTTGGCTCCTCATAGCCAACTACTTTCAGCAGCAAGAACACCCGCAGATCCTTTTGGCTACCTCACTCATTCCTGAATTTACTCGCCAGATCACAAGTGATTTCAAGCTATCTCGCCTCTCAAGAACATCATGGACTCCAAGCTCACCATCGTGAAAGGATCGGCTTTTTCGACGAATGAGAATGCCACTAAAACACGCCAGTATTCGTTCTGGAAGTCCAGTGCGACAGGTAGTAACACCAACAACAACAAACAACAAGATGCGTCAAGCTCAAGCGCAGATGCTGTGGCAACCGGAACCGAGCCAGCAAAGAAGACGTACATCTCGAAGGAGTCGATGGCGCACATGCGTATTCGCTAGGGGGCACCATTACTGGCTCATCGCATCACAGGGCTTTACTCGTCAACAGGTGAAGTAGGAACCATCGATAGCATCCACAAGCACCTAAGCTGCACGTCTGCAGTAGATACTCTCAATCCCAGCGAAATGCACCCATTCTTAATTACGAAGTTCACGTTCTCACTCAAGGCTCACTTTCCAAAGGCTCACCTCTTGTGGCAAGGATGCGACGTGAGTGATGGTCTCTCATCCAATCAACAAGGCTTCGAGCTTCGTCTCATGCACCTGACACTCACTTTGCAATACACCGTGTATTCCAGTGCCAGATCCAGAGAACGCGCCGACTGCTGAAAGAAGACAGCCCCCAAAGTGTCAGGATCGCACTCGATTGATAGATTGTGATAGCCGTGGACAAGAAAGAAATGAGGTGTGGATGTCCGTCCAGCGTTCGTCGTATGCTATAGACTGTAGGTTGAGGTACTCAGCTGCGGCAGTATCCGCGCTTGCATTTTGCCTGCGGACGATTCGCTTCATGTCCCAGGCTTTGCCAGAGTCCACGTCAACAAAGCAAACAACAAAGCAAACAACAAAAATTTGTACCACTCGGAGGTTTCCAGGACGGACACGAGTGTCGGCGGGGAGCTCATCTGGCGATCAAACAAGGAGCACCTTCACTCGTAACCGGTAAACCTTGGTTCTCTCGTCGCGATTGAATCAAACGAGTCTGTGGTGTGTGCTGAGCTGTGCCTGTCGGCGTGTTAAAGAGAGGTGCACCATCTCTGGACTGCCCAGCACTGTAGCGCGTGCGTTGATGCATGTGGTCAACCAATTGAGTCGGATATCTATCCCACCCAACCGCACTGAGCAATCCTGGCATCAAAGTCATTAAACACAGTGGCACAAATCGCAAGTCGAAGTGTTTGGGAGTGTTGGTGCTCGTAGTGCAAGGTTGAGGTAGTCCTCAGCAACAAGCCATTTTGACAATGAAGCTTGACCGCCTCTGCTCGCGTTGGTCACAAGTGCGGTGTAGAGGCTCCATTGCTGACGAGATTAGGTACCTACTTGCTGTGTGTTGACTGCCGAATCTTTTCAATCAATTTTTGAGGGCACTGATGGAAACACCTCCACACTTGAACAAGCCAATGTTTTGATTATTCGGGTTGGCTTTGCTCATTTCTGAATTGATTCGCCAGATCACAAATCAAGCTCTCTTTCATATCAAGAACATGGACTCCAAGGTTGTCGTCGTGAAAGGATCGAACGCGGCGACACACGTGTCTGCTGTCAAAGCGCAGAAGCATGCGGCGTCCAAGTCAAGCACTTCGAGCAGCAGCAACAACAGCAATTCGATGTACGACGCGTCGGGCTCAAACTCAGATACGGTAACTGGTGCGGATCAAGCAAAGAAGACCTACATCTCGAAGGAGTCGATGGCGCACATGCGTATCCGCTAGGCGTCAAGGCCTTCAACGGCGACGCGAAGTGATTGTCAGAGAAAGACTGTCGCAGTGATTAAAAAGTTGTAAATTCTGGCTTGCATTGCAGCGAATTGCGCTGTAATATATTCCGTCGAGTGTATCTACTTCTCTTGCTCTCTCTCTGCTTCGTGCGAACGCTTGTGTTGCTCAATGTTTGATCACCGAGGTGTCATTCCACCACACGACAGACTGAAGTCACGGTGGTCAAACATTGGCTCCAACAATCTCACTTTCAGTCTTTTGAATACGTTCGAAACATTTGCCCAGTGAAATGATTCTAGGTGGTAGCGGTTGGGGATGAATCGTATGTGGACCTTGCCAACGCCAACCCACGCAGTTGCTTTGTCTGCGACGCCCACGCCACAGGCCCAACAAACCTTGAGTTCTTCGCCATGTCTTGTATAGCTTGCGTTGGGATGTTGCACTCGACACTCCGCTTTGAGAACCTCGAGTTCTTCCATACCTCAGCAGGGTGGTCAGTGGTCCGCTCGTTCCTCTGTTGCGCGCAGGTCTACGTCCCACTTTGTAAACCTTGCTGACCCACAGTCGTTAAACCCATTGGATGTCGTGGACGTCTTGCTTCTTCACTACCTGCATCGCTTGCATCAGGTACCGCACGCGAAAATACTCCATCAAGTCCATCGGAATGTCCGCCCACATCTTGTTGAGCAGCACGACTTCGATGAAGAGTAGCGCGAGAACGCCGCTATCGACAGTGGTGATGCTCGTAGCCACCGGTGGACTCGGCGAAAACTCGAATACCGCATCCGGAACGTACTCGCGCAGCAAAACCTTTAGCAGCGCTCGCAATTCATTGAACTCGGCTTGGGTCGACGCGTACACGTAGCACTTCCGCTTCGTCACAACCAGAAAGAAGCTCCCCCAGCGCATCGACGCCAGTTGCACCGCGCCAGTGACGTAGTCCCTTTGGCACTCAAACGCGCCGTACGCTCGAGCTTTCTCGCGTCTCGTTTGTAGACTCGGCTCGAAGTTGAAACCTGGACACACAAAGCTCGCTGTCATATGGAACCGCGCGTGCAGACTCAGGATCACTGCCTTGACGCAGTCGGCATCCACGTTCGCACTGGAGCCAAACTTGAGCACGTTGACGCCGTGGATCGAATCCATAAATCGAGTCACCGCATCTTTGTTGACTGTCTTCCCACCAACCAGGGTCTTCGTCAACGGCATGCGCTTCAGAGAATGGATCATGGATTCCTGTGTTTTCACAATGATATAACAAGACAAAAAAGTAAAGGTTACGTCACTACAAAGCAATAAAGATTCGGCATTCATGCGTACCTTGTCATGGTAGAAGTAGTCGTCGAACGGAGGAGGAGGACACGTCCGGAGCGCAGTTGCACGGACCCACTCGATCGCTCTTCTTGTCTCCTGGATGTTCTCGCGAGCCAGGTAAAACTGCTTCATGGTCCGCAAGTGCTGCGAACCAAGCGCGATGACCTGTGTGGCTTCTTCTCGAGACGCCTGTTGCTTTCTTACAGGAAGCCGAATTCCCACTAATGATGGGAGGAGACCGTGGAACTGGCAGTGACTGACAATCCCGGTCTCACAACCGTAGAGTACGTACTTTGGCAGCACAAAGTCGATATCCTGTGCTGGTGCGACATCCGACCGAGATACCTGGAGAATGTCGTGTTGGAACCCCGAAATGGTTTGCGGGAGCTGCTCGGCCCGTGCAGTCATCACTTGTTTAATCTGTAATGAGGTAGGTATGGACAACAACAACGGCCATACAAAGTGAGGGACACCGGTGGTACCTAGCAAGTTGATTTCACAAAACCGTACATCTTCGTGCGCTTGGTCGTAGGAATACGGCGAGTCCAAAAGTGCCTGCAGCTTGAAGAACTTCATCCCTTGTGCTCTTTTCTTACGCAGCGTCGTCAACTCTCGGTCGTCCGAATCCTCAAGGTCGGAGAGAGCAACTTCATCGGCTTTTCTCTTTCTTGGTCGATTCTCACTGTCCACGATTTCTTCACCTGCTGATTCCTCCTCTTCGTCGCCGCCACCATCTCTGTGGGCATCTGCTTCATTCGACTCTCCGTTATCATCTCCGTGGCTCTCAGTTGCCGTAATCCCACCACGAAGCACACTCTCCCCCTGCTTTCGCTCTGCTCTCAGGCGGTCTATGAGGTTCTGCACGTCCTTTCTCGTCGGAACACACTCTTTTCCTGCAATAGAGAGAGCACAACATCACTCAGGAATGAGCTGTCACTGCTAGCATAGGCAGTGTTGCCTTTCTCACCTTTCAGCGCAATGACGGACTTGATGATGCGCGCGTGGATCGCCGACGCCAGCAATCCCTGGTTAACCAGCCGCTGCATTTTGTTCAGGATCTCAGGCTCCGTGATCTTCCGGTTCTCTGCGTAGGCAAAGTACTGCTCTCGGGTGCACGGGTGATTGTGCCACCCGGCAAGCTTCACGTGGATGTAGTGGCACCGCGCAGTCGAGTCAAACTTGACCAGCGCGTTGAGCTTTGCCGTACACCCCGTGTCTCGTATCGCGATGCGGCTGCGCACTCCTTTGCTCCGGCTGCGTCTGCGCTCGGGTCCGTGCACGCACATGAACACGCGCCGGTAGTACTGGCACTTCCAGTCGGCCGGGATGAGCTCCCGTTCGCGCTCCGCGTTGTGCCACTTGCGCTTCTTCAGCACGGCGTTGTGCTGCGCCGCGACCGTGGACGAGCCCAGGAGGAACATCTGGTACGTTGCGTCCTTGAACTCCTTCAGGTACGCTTCGAGCGCTTCCCAGGACGGGAACCGCTCGGGAAAGCTCTCGGGGTGGCTCTTGGCATCGGCCACTCCATTCTCGTTCCCGTCGTCGTCGTCGTCGCTTTGGCGGGCTATTGCCTGCTGCTCATTGTGAGCGGCAGTGGTGTCGGTAACGAGACGCGAAGAAGACGCAGCGATAGCAACGGAAGCAGCAGCAGCAGTAACTCTCGGGGACTCGCTTGCAGTGAGAGAAGACGCGTCGGCAGCAGCGTGCTCCGTCGCCATCACCCACACCATCTTCACCTCTCTTTTCGCGTTCTTTGATGCTGGGACCGTATTTTTTGCGGTAAAGATCGAAAAAGCAAGGTAAAAGGTGAGCTGCGGATCAAAACAGATATTTACAGTACACTTCTCAATCGTTTTAGAGAGGGAGGGACCTTATTGATCAGCATTTTTACAAGACGGGTACCGTTATGACGGAGGAGCACGGGCCGTCCCGGTTGCCGCCCGCGCTGCAGCAGCAGCTCAGCACAGACGCCGGAAGTAGCGGCAACGGAGGTGCGTCCGTGGACGCCAGCGCCGCCACCGCTGCGCCGGACACGTCGGCTGTGGTCGTGGACCTGGCTAGCGACGGGGGTAGTGAAGACGACGACGATGGCGATGGCGAGGACGGAGGCCGTGAGGGCGCACCTGCTCCGGCCCCTTCAACTGGCGCTGCCGTTGGTTCCGGAGCTGCAGATGATGATGATGGTGATGACGCCAACGTTGTCCATTACCGCGCTGTCAGAAATAGTGTTCGTATCATCCAGGAGCACTTCCCCATGCGGTTCAGCTCGTGGGACGAGCTCCACGAGTACGTGCGCGAATTCTGCCGTGCGACGTTCCAGCCGTTCAGGAAGCGCAGCTCGGTGGGCGTCGCGAAGCGCAACCGGTTGCTCGCCGAAAGGGGGGACACGGCCGCGCTGCTCCCAG
>JAASGK010000984.1:0-13495 GCA_023334195.1 Globisporangium emineosum
AGACAAGTTACTAGGAAGACCTCATCTGTAACAGATCGTAATGAAAGTGCGGGTTTGCGTGGTGCGGCTAACCAAATGGTGCACTTTGGACTGCGTGGGTTTTTGGGTTTTAATCATTTCTGGAGTGAAAAAATGAGCTCTCTTCAAACAAAGAGTACGGCAGGAATCACAAAATTAGCGCGAATCCGATGGTCATTTCAGAATTTTCAGAAGTGCCCTACACAACATTTGAGCCCCAAATATCCAAGTGCGGCTAACCAATTGGCACGCACTGTATTACGTCATAGCGGCTTCAAGTAGTATTTTGTTCTCAGTTCCCCATAAAGAGTTGCACTGAAGAGGTCGTCAGCCATCAGCCTTCCCCTGGCCACCTGTGATGCAGCTGTTCGCTGGAAAGCGCAGTTTACATACACATTTACAATTCGTCAGTTGTGCAACGTATCCTCGCTCGTCAAGACTCTAGGATTTGTCCTTCGAAAGATGATAGAGGGTTTGACCGCATTCCAATTTTTTTGGTCACGATGCTCATGTTTGTAAGCTCCAAAAACCCTTTGGGATTATTGCATGTACTACAGTACAACAGACAATTTTCGACGTTCTATCATGATGTCGAAAAATTCATGCTACGCGTCAATTTAGTGTGACTGACACTACATTCGGAAGTTGAAGTTGTGACCATCACTCTGTATGAGCGTCCAGTGGACAAAAGCATACAAAAATTAAATATGCTGTCCACTTTTAGTATCATTGCTTGCTCTCCGCACTATAATCTAGTGCGAACGGCAAGCACTTGCCCGACTTGCCCTCATTTTACAAGTTGCCCGCAACCCCGCGCACGCGGAAAGCAACAGCAACAACAGAAGAAGAAACCGAGTCAGACAGAAGGCAGCGCGCATGGAGACTGAGAGCGTTCTGCGCTGCGCGCACCCTCAGCCTACGACAGCGGCGAAGGTGGCAACAGGTCACTTGAGTAACGCCACTCAAACGGCTGGACTCGTCAGCGACAAAACAAAGTCGTCGGCGTTCTCTTTGTCACTGTACGATTGTACTACCTGTTGTGTATTATGCAGTGGCGTATGCATACTAAGTGATGGTGTGTGTTGTGACGATGTGGGTACGCGCAGCGTGGCAAAGAAGAAAGAGATTTTGCAATCGGAAGTGCTGAAGCTGGAGGCGTGTCTGCGGAAGCGAACAGAGCTGTTGTGTCGATTGCGCCAAAGCCACGAGAAGTTGCTAACTGCCAACGGCCACTTGCAGTGAGTTGTGCTTTTATTTACTTCATGCGAGTGGTAGATGACGAAAGCTGACAGACGTGCTTCAACGTTTAGGGAAAGAAATCGGTTGAGGCAGTTGAAGCTTCAGACTCTTCGACAAGCGCTAGACGCATCAAAGTTTACGACCTCAGTCGACGTCCAAGACAAACACCTCAGAACCAAGAAAGACGTGTGCACAGCAAAGGATCTCGACAGAGTCATCGAGAAGTTGAGGATCTTCAAGAAGTTGGTCGAGATATTGACGCGGAAATCAACCGGCTTGGAGCGACAATGCATGCAGCTGGAAGAAGATTCCCTCAGGCAAACGCAGCGAGTGAACGAGAAGCTTCGCCTGCTCAGTGAATGCGAGTCCACGCTAGTTATTTTCATTCGCCATAGTTTTGGTGCTGACAAATCCGAATGGAATGCATGTAGCTGAAGCACAGCTCGCAATGCGTGAAGAAGATGTTCGCATGTCGGCATGGATTCAGAAGGTACGCACTCAAATTTAAAGATGCAACGCTTGATCGAACCACTAACCTCACACTTCCTTAAGACTGAACTCGTCGCGACAGTAGAAGCTGAGAGCCGAATGAGTCTTGCGACTCAGCGGCGACAGCAAGAGTATCTGAAGGTGGAAAGCTCGATGAACGCCCTTCAAGATGAACAAGCGAGGCTAGATGCGCTTGCCGAGGTATGTTTCTACCGCCTCGCAGCGAGAGTTAAGAGCAGCAAACTGATTCCACCGTCACATGTAGACTCGCAGCAATTTTCTTCAAATGTTTCAGGAAGATCTAAGCCAATTAGATATATCCAAGCTCGAACAGCAGAGGTTTGTAGACCAACGTCCATGACTGGAGTCACTTTCCTGCTAACTCGTTTGCTCGTTCTTCGATTAGTGCCCAAGAAGATCTGCGGCAGCAAACTGAAAAGCCATCAGTAAGATTACCATGGCTCGAGCATGAATTTTGATGTGCTCCATGCTTACAACTGCTTGTAGATCGGAAGCCCTGAAGTTGAACAGCTCGAGCGCACGGAAGCGTCTCTGACAACCAAGCTTAAGGATCTCAACGTACGTGCATTTTTACTGTTTGCGATACTTCTCGTTGAAAAACTACTGCTGAACGTGGATTGATTTTTTCGTTTTTCTTAGGAGGGAATGGCCAGCGCCAAATACCATGCTTGTGAAGCAAGACTCCAACTCAAGCAAGGACGAGATATCATTTCGATCAAGAAGGCGAACTTGAAAGTAAGTCATATATTGAGTGTTTATCCCACATCGGCTGAACCAATATGCAGAAAGTCACATTACGTTGTCTTGCAGTCCAAAGCAGACCAAATGAACTGGTTGCAGCGCCAGTATGTCTATCACATGAACGAACTCAAAGAGCTTAAGACTAAGTTTGCAGCCGACGAAGCAGGTATGTTCGTGCGAGTTACGCTGATTGGCAATACTATTTGTTAATTGTTATATTGCTTTGTAGCGTTCTCTGCGTTTGTGAGCTCGTACAAAGATCAATCGAAAAATCTGAACTTCCAGCTCAAGGAAGCAGCGACAAGTATTGCAGCACTCGAAAAGCTGAGCTCTAGTCAGCGCACCTCTGTTGCAAACTTGAAAGCAGAGTGCCAAGCAAAGTCCGAAGCGCTGTTGCTGGGTACAGATGCAGCTAACTCGAAGAAGCAGCAGCTGTTTCAGCTCAAAGTGACTTTGAGCAAGCTAAAAGCCGATACAGCACACTTGGAAGAAGGCATTGCCCAGAAGAAGCAGAACTGCCAGAGTCTTGAAGATCAAGAGAGCTCCCTCGAAATCCAGAATGAAGACCTCCAAGCCTCGATATCGACAGTGCGAGCTAGTATCACTGAAGCCCAGCACAAAATCACCACGAAGCAAGAAGAATTCAAATCGCTCAGCAAGGTTTCCAGCTCTCAACTCGCCCAGCTAGGCATCAAGACGCGACCAAATCAACAGCTCAAGAGTGTTCTCAAAGCAGTTGACCAAATAAGCAACAAGGTAAGTTGTAATGCAATGGAGATGCTCAGAATCTGGCGCATTGACATTATGCTCCAATAGACGTCGGAGGATTATCATCAAGACGATGGCAGCAGCTTGGTGGAAGAGCAGCAGGCAGCAGAAGACACATCGAGCAAGGTAGTTTCGTTGCCTTCTGTTGCTTACCTTGCCCTTATTGGTCCTAACATTTCTTTTGCTACAGCTTGAGGAACGATACAATTTGCTGCTTAGAACCCAAGAAGAGAAGTATTGCAAGTTACTCCAAGAAAAGGTAGGCGTATTGCACTTCCTTGTTTATTGTGAACTCAAGCTTACATGCTCTTGACGACAGGAAGAGCAATACCGTCAGCTTGCTAATCAACTACGCCGGCGCGCTGACAAACAGCACATCGAGTTGCCAAAGGAGCACGCAGCAGCGAAGACCGCTGGATCAGTCTTTGATCTCCCCTCGGACGAGATTACGAGTCAAAGCAATGCACTCAAGAGTAAACAGCAAAAACGTCGACAAGGAAACCAGAAAAATTTGGATGTACCTCCAAAGACGAAAGCGAGGCAGAAAAAGGCGGAAAAGCAATCGACCAAGGCGAAATCGTCCAAGAAGGCAGTCTTTGTAGAAGCAGCCGCCGGCGCAGACAAAGAAAATGTGGTGAGCATCGTACAATTTTTATCACTGGCTATGAGCTTCTTACAAATGTCGCTGGAATTGTCTTGTAGGCGCCAGAGACTGGCACAGGTCAATCATCGAACTCGCAAGACGTTAACACGAAGAACGGAAACTCTGATCTTGCTAAATCAGTCGACAGGATCAGTCAACCAAAGGAAGTTACTGTCCCGAAAGTTGGCGAGAAAGCTCCGCTTATCTTGTCGGGGTCTCATTGCGGAAAAGCATCACGTGCTACTCCGAGGATTCTAGACGTGCAGGACCATTTTGATTTCGATTGTCCAAGTCCCGAAGCCGTTTTGACGCCTCATGGCAACGCATCAACTCAGAACCAGAGATCAGCGCTAAAACATCACCTTGCCGTCAGGAAAGATGACAACAACAGTGCTCAAATTGTGACACAATCGAGTAAATTTGCCGTGGTACGTAAGAACATTTTGAGTTGCCTCATCTAATCGATATGAGACTGACATTGACGTCCACAACTCTAGCCTAAGCGAAAGGATTCGGCAAGAACCGAGATCTTGCAAAAGAGCAAACCGAAGTCACAGCAGTCCAAGAAAGCACTGTCCTCGCGCTTTCGGGCAACGAAGAAGAGCGCGACTTCGGCTTCCGTGGTCGGTTGGTGTGCTGACGACGCCTTTTCGTTCGATTAGTTGCATTTTGCATTGTGGGAACTTAAGAAAGAAGTGTGAGTGGGTTTATCTGAGCTTCACATGCGCTTCCAGAATGCATAACTGGTTAATTGGTTAATTGGATGGCACGAAAACGATTCGCAACCACCATTTTGATATTCATATGCATGCTTACATGGAATGGCAAAGATATCAAGATTAACTTATTCATGATCCAAAGGTAGCGGTCCCATGCAAACATCCAACGAACGCTACATACTATTGGTGGCACTGACTCATAGTAACTTAACCCGTTCGCAGCATTCGACGAAGGCTTGTTCCAAGTGCGGTCTTCTTACCAGGACTACCAGGCACGACCTCGGCGTTGAGCGCGCGTTGGAACGTTGGCCATGGGTAGCTCGGTCTCGCCTTCTCTGTAGCGTCACCATCGTCGGCGGCAACTTCATCAGCAGTGGACGCAACCTCGCCGTTGAGCGCGCGTTGGAACGTTGGCCATGGGTAGCTCGGTCTCGCCTTCTCTGTAGCGTCACCATCGTCGGCGGCAACTTCATCAGCAGTGGACGCAACCTCGCCGCCATCCTGCGCGAACACCATTGAGGACGACACAGTGAGAGCCAAGGCGGCGAAGAGCAGCGTGGATCGGACGTTCATGGCGAGTAGTGGCTTCGTTTCCGAGTGGCTTGTGCGTTGCGAGGCGAATTGGATTGTGAGAAACCGGGCGGGCTGGCAGATCAGTGCGTGTCTGCTCTCGTTCACGAAGCCCAACATTCTGTTCGGGCACATCGGGAGGTGGCGTCAGCCGTCAGTCAGCCGTCGTCCATCCTACGCACACACCTGTCTGCTTACACACCATACAGTGAAGAGGTGAATCCACGGTCTCACATATTCATGGCCGCCCAATTCCAAAAAAGAGCGGCAGGGGGAAGAAAAAAAGAAGTGAGCGAGGATGGGCGTTCCTTCGATTCTGTACAGCCAGTCAGGTTGGTTGCCCTTTTCAAAAATGCTTTATGTTTTGTTAGCGGAGACCTGCAATTAAGTTGCGTATCGGACAGTGTTGCTTGATGAGATGGTGGATCGTCAACTTGAGTGGGGCATTCAGGTGCTCTCCCATCTGAGAATCTTTGACTGAAAGAAGTCAGTTGTCCGTTTGCGACGACGGACGGTCTCCGATATTTGGCTCCTTGTGGAAGTGCGATGTGCTTTGTATACGACAGACTGAGACGTTGCCCGAAGCAGGGTGCTTCTGACAAACATAACGCCCAGATGATTAAAAAAACACTTTGTTCATGTCAGTGAGCGCGCAACATTTGCTGAGAAGTACCTCTATTTGACGAGGTTCAGTGATCTGAGAACGAAGGTGGCCTGCAATGAGAACCCCAGCGTGTGGCGCTTATCGTGTTCGTTTACAGTACAAGTTCTTTTTGGATGGATGTGTGTCCGAGAGTGGGAATTCTCGGACGTTGACCTCTACAACCTCTGAAGCGCGTGTCACTCACTAGGATCTCAAGATTGATGGCCTTCTGGCTAGCTGGTCCAATATCTGGGGATCTCTGGGGCTCTGGAGCAGCGAGGAGCGAGGACACCAGGTTGAGGAAGATGGTCAGTATTCATCAACGCATCAGCCGACCGCGCTCGTTGAGTATGCTGCATACAGTACAGTATTCCCTCGGTCTCTTTGGACATTGTGGTACTGTGGAGATCAAAGCGAAAACCTGTCGCAGCTGCCTGACAAATTTGGAAGCGCATTTTCAAGACTAAGGATTCTTGAGAGAGACAATCGTCTGGTGCTTCGAAACCGCCATTTGTGCTCCTCCAACTGTGTTGTTGAAGCAGGAGCAAGAGAGGTCCGTCCCATGCGTGATTATGGCGCTTCGCAGCTTGACCTTGGATTTGTCAATTGGAATTGGACCTGTTGCGACTGATTGCCTGGCTGACCTGTGAACGAACGAAGATACCTTCCTGTTAAGTTCGATACTTCTTGGTCTCCGATAATTTGGTTTGCAAGATATTGTACCTAACTTCGAGGATACGCACTCTCAATTCGATGTTTCTCCACAGTCTCCAATATTTTGAGCATGACGGAGGATGAGTGTAATGCCCACAGTTGCTAGCTTACAGTATATAGTGAACTCGTAGCAACTCGGGATTCCAGAAAGCTCGAACTTCCATGCACAATGAGCTATAGAACAAGCACAGCAGGCGGTTGGTTGCATCAAAAAGATCCCCAGCTCCTAATTGTGATACTACTGTGTGTGTGTGTGTGCACTCAAAGATGTCACTCACCAAGACACTCCATCAGAACGAAGCGAGCAAAAAAATACAATCACAACCCCCTCCGATGTTTTTTTTATAAAAAAGGACCCCACATAATCATATTATCAGACATCCCGGAATCTGATCCAGACTCGAAACAATACCTTATTTCAGTAGTTCTACCAAGTCAAATTCGCACTTAACATCAGTATAGTACTTTATCGAGGAGATGCAGTAAATCCTGAGGCACGGAAGGATGACAACCCGTCTCGCTTTAGCATAATTGTGTCGAGAACAGCAGGCACGCGGGCAGAGTTCATGTGTTTTCACTCACTCACAATGAAACGCAATTCAAACTCAAGCCGTGCGAGGGAAATGACAAGCAAGCTTTCTAGCCAGCCGCGTGAGTGAAATGCATCCGCAAGCTTCACTTGGTGATGCAGAGGCCCACGTAACACCTCAGCGGCGCTTTGCCCACAGCAACAGTAGGTTCATCCGCTGTATTGACGCCGCAGCTTTGGACGGACGAGCCATCGTTACATAACTGTCGGTGCGGAGAGAGAGAAGATGATCGAGCGCACAACGCGAATGACGCTCAGGATGCCAGGCTGGCGGACACAAGAGCACAAAAACACAAGCAGTTCAACATGACGAGTCATGAGAGGGACCCTCGGTGTTTTCGGATTAAGACGCCGCTGGCAATTTGCAGGAGAACGAGCGCGAGAGCCAATTCGTGCAAGAGAGAACTGCAATCAGTCGTTCCAGTATCACACGATGTTCAGGCGCGATTGTAGCGTGTGAAGACGCAGATGAATTAGGTGATAGTGAGACAGTGAGGCAGCGGCGGCAGAATCAACGGATCGATTTTAAGCCGCCAACAGGGATGCACGAGTGCCAGTCAGCTGCTTGGCCTCCTCGACCTTCTGCGAGTTTGATTGTGTGATGGTTGAGAACCGGCGTCCTCGCTCTACCAGTCGGAGCTCTCTTCAACACCTCACAGCTGTGGAGATTGTTCAGCTGCTGCTGTAGTAAAGCGCTTTCGCTGGATTTGGCGTCTACTCTTTCTCAGCTGCCTGCTTGAGTCGCGATAGTGAGACGCACAACCGTGATCCAGCCCAGCGACCTGGTTGTCATCTTTTTGGAAGGGGACCGACCAGGAAACGCTGGCGCGTGGGCAGCAGGTTTTCAAAGATGCCAAATAAGCTGTTTCTAGAGCAAACCCGCATAGCTTTTTCCAGGTTTCCCACAGTTCGCGAAAGCTTCCAGCTTGTGTGTTTGCAAGAATCCGGCACGGCTTCTATCCTCCATATGCATTTTACGAGTCGAAGGTTGTCGAAACAGTCTGACAAGGTCATCGCGACCACTTGGCGACATCGGAAAGAACGCATCGTTTGTAATGCGCCACAGCAGCAGCTGGTAGTCATCCAGCCCAACCACGTTTTTGTTTGCGTGCGCAACTCTTCAGCTCACTACAGCATTTCGCCGCGTCATGGTGCTTCCTCAAAGGTGCGTCTCTGAAACTCGCTAATGCAGTTTCACGAATATTTGTGTTGCCGACGTTTGCGCAAGACCAATCGCTGGACTGATAGTTGGCTGTGTGAGTCAATGTCGCCAGCGCGTCAGCTGGCTCTGCGGGGCCAAAGATCAGCTCACGCTGTCGTGCATGCTGGAAGAGGAATGTCGAGTTACACAGGAAAAACTTGAGCGTGTACGATATTACGACAGAGTTCGCTTCGAAGTACGAAAATCGACACAAGAACATGCTTGGAGCACGACCTGTCAATTTGAAGGTGCACATGGAGATGAAGCAGAGTTTGGAAAGCCACGCAACCGAGGCAGGGAAGAAGAAGAAGAGGAACGTTGACAGACAGAAGCGATAGCATCACCAGCGACTGCCCATGGATCACCCCACCGACCTCAAGATCGAGGCGTTCCTGATGTCCGAAAATTCACAGCATAATGGCGGCTTGCTTCGCGGTGGTGAGAAGCGACGGCGCACATAGTAAGCGAAATTCCTGTATTCCTGTGTCTATTTAATGCAGCGGCATTCTACAAGAATCCGGAGGCAGTGAAAGTAGCAAGAGCTACCATTGTTGGTGAGCGTCAGACGGCGGCAATCAAGGATTGCGGTGGTTGTCAGAACAGCTTCCATTCCTGAGCGATCAGGCTGAACCAATGTCACGACGTCCGTACAGGGCTAACATCATATGAATGGGGAATCGCGAAACAAGATTGGAAATTAAGAATTCGTTGAAAACCTGTCGGTCAATGTCCTCACAGGACACCACGCGAACGCACCATTTCCGGTCGCTCGTGCAAGTGGTGGTTATCCGCAAAGGAAAGCTGCAAGCGTATTCTCTTCTCACCATGACAAGTGAATTAATGACAAATTCTACTGATGCTATGATTTCCTTTACAGTGAAGTTTAGCGCACGCAGCATTCGTCGAGGAGGCCGGGGCCACAAGTCTGGATGGATTCAATTGGAGTATAGTGATGGCGATTGGCGATGGTGAAGCGAGAGCCTTACATGCATCAGGCTTGACGTACCAAACGCGATCAATTCCGCATTTATCAAGCTAATGGAGCATCGGAGGTCAATTCCGAGTGAGTGTATGGCTCGGAACACGCTCACAAGCATTATGGACGAAAGTTAAGCTAGGAAGCCGTACGGGGCTGCCGTTGAGTCGAGTCACATGTCCTCTGAAGTTCGCCTTAACAGAGATTCTGTTTTCCAGACAAGCTGGAGAAGTTTAACCAAGGACCAGTGGTAGATCGACAGGGACAAAGCAAACTCAAAACAATTATTTGAAGCCTCTG
The DNA here is from genome assembly GCA_023334195.1 of Globisporangium emineosum. Taxonomy (NCBI): domain Eukaryota; phylum Oomycota; class Peronosporomycetes; order Pythiales; family Pythiaceae; genus Globisporangium; species Globisporangium emineosum. The sequence continues at coordinate 9,632 of JAASGK010000984.1, forward strand.
ACGGCGTCGAGAGCTATGAGCGCAATTTGAGCTCAGACCTAGGTGATTGCCATTGTAGCGCATGTACTACGGTTTCAAGGGCGAAGCAGACAGTCACAGACTACGAAGACAAGGGCGGAGGACCAAGTACCCTGCTTCCGTTCGATAACACACGTGGAGACAGCTGGGGAACGGTGGAAGTGGAGAACTTGAGGCTTTGAGGGTAAAAAGCAGAATGACATCGATGAAAGGGCTAGAGCTATGAAATGCCGACATGCATGTTGGTTGTTGTTGTCATGACGAGTGCTGGGAGAGCCGACCTGACGTCGTGAGGGGACTTGAATGGTCTGATGTCATGCGTGGGTCGGCCTCTGTGTTGGCGCTTGACTTGGTGGGTGCATCTTGGACCTTTCATTGCGAGGCTTGGTTTTGGTCTGTGCGTACCCGCGTTGTTCCCACACTCCCTCCACACAAGCTTCTTGGTTGAGTCCACGACCCAGCAAAGCTCTCGCTTGTGGGCGAGCTGGGTATGCGCAAGGGCCTTGGTCAACAGATCAGCCGCCTTCTCTGTGGTTAGGCAGTGCTGGATATCTATAACGCTCTTTGCCACCGCGTCCTTCACATAGTGAAACCGGACGCCAAAAGCCTTCTGCGTGTCCGAGGATCTCGCCTTCCGGATTCTGGTAATTGTCGAGAGGTTGTCGACCAGAAGAATGGCCCTCAGCTTCGCTCTAGTGATCTCTGTCACCATATTCGCGATCCATGTACCCTGCTCCACAGCAGCCACGTTCTCGGCCACTGTTGATGGCTTCGCCACGACTGTTTGCTTTCTGCAGTGCCAATGAACGGATGCACCGTGTGCCAACACCTCTGCGCCTGAGATTGAGATTGAGCTCCGGTCTTGTTCGTCTCCGGCCCATTCAGCATCGCTGGAGATGACGACGTTGTCACTCGTTGGCTTGATTCTCATGAACTTGAACTTGGTGCGCTGAAGGTAACGCATGAGTCGCTTCGCTGTGATCCAGCGCTCGCGACGCGGGTCAGCAACTTGAGTCGCGAGCTGCTAGACGGCGAACGCGATATCTGGATGCGAGATCCGGCTCAAGTAGAGTAGAGCTCCAACCTGTCGAAACGGGAGACGGTTCATGTAGCTGGATTCCTCGCTGAATACTGGACCAGCAGCTCTCACGAGTCGCGTGCTTGCGGTCTTCGGCAGCTTGGAGCCTCGATTATCGATCACCTGGAACCAGTACAGCATTTCGTCGATGAAGCTCGACTGGTTGATGTCAATGTAGCCGCTGCCTCGAAGGACGCTCATACCCAGGAACCGGCTCGGCTCTCCACGACCCTTGACGTCGTACTTGACAGTGAGTGCAGCAAGCACTCGAAGCACTTCGTTCTCGTCGGGGTGCACAATCAGTAGATCATCTATATAGAGCAGCACGATTAGTAGCTTGTTGTCGATGTAAGCGAAATAGAAGCATTCGTTGAATCTTGATTGCTGGAGTCCGTGTGACTTGAGAAAGCGATTCCGCAGTTCCACTCGAGCCCTGCCTGCTTGAAGCCGTACAGCGCTATCATCAATCTCCAGACCTTGGCTCCTTGTCCTGGTTCTTCATACCCTTTCAGTGGACAGACGTATATCACGTCTTCGATTCCGGCTTTCAGGTACGCCACAGGGACGTCGCACTGGCGTCATTTCATCTTGTGTCTTTCGGATAAGACGAATGACACCTTGCGTGAGACCTGATTTGCGACTGGGGTAGAAGTGTCGATTTAATTGATCATGAATCGCTGTTGGTCGCCACGCGCGCACAGTCGCGCTTTGTAGCATCCCACGCTGCCGTCAGCGCTCTGTTTGATCCTTAGCTGGAGGGTCAAGTCGAGAGCAACAGCATCTGGCGGGGCTTCCACAAGCTCATAGGTCCCGTTCGCCTTGAGCGCGTTCAGCTCTTCACGGATGGCAAGGTCTCAATGCTCCCATTGAGGCGAACAACAGGCTTCTCTCAAGTTCATTGATTCTTCGATCACTTCGAGGAACACGAACGTAGCTGTGCCGATCCATTCTTCCACTTGACGATGATGATGATGATGAGGTGTATTGAGGAACGCCACCACTTGACGATGCGGCAGATGGAGATTGAGAAGATCGCCGATGTCTTGTTCTTCCTGGTCTTCAAAGGAGCGTGGTTCAGTTTGGCTCTCGGGCAGCTCATCTGCTCCCCCACGTCACTATTAGGCTCGAGGTCGGTTACTTCGTTGAGCATGAAGCCTAGATACACAACGCCACGGCTGTCAATGATGTGTAGTGCAGACGACGACAGCGAGGCTTTGAAGCCATTATTTTCTTCATCGGCGCACAAGTACGCCCCGATGCTTCCTTTGACCCAGAGGCTCATCAGCTTGCGCCGCTTTTGCTTCGGGATGTGCACCACGACCGCTTTTCCGAACAGCTTCTCGTACGGTGAAACATGCGTGTGTGTGTGCGCGACAGCACGCGGTCGCAGATGTACACTGCGTGTTGGAGCGCATATTCCCACAGGTAGTGCGGTAGTCCGGAGTCCACTAACATCACTGCGGCCATTTCACACACCGCCCTGTTGCCTCGTTCGACCTTTCCATTCTGGAAGCTTGTGATCGCTGGTGGTTGATGCCAACACGGCGAATGATCTGTCTGAGGTCATCCCCAGTAAACTCGGTGCCGTTTCCGATTTGCATCGTCTTCAACTCGGTCGCTTTCTTCACCGTTTGTCGTTCTTTCAGCGACCTCGCCCTTCATCTTAGTGCATACGACTCGAAAGAATCCTTACCGGTTGAAAACCAAGAAGAACTTCTCGCCATGGATCGATGCCTTAAATGGTCCGCACGCGTCGATGTCGCAGACTTGGTCGGGCTCGTCATCACTCTCGTTCGATTTCTTCGGTACTGCGGCAGCAGTGACTTTGGTAAGCGAGGATGTGATGCATTTACGAGCAGGCGGTTTGCTGTCGGGGCACATGTTGAGACCTTGACGACTCCTCGAAGTGCCATCTCAAAGAACATCTCCGATGATTCATGTGTCCCAGTCTGCGGTGCCATTCATCCATTGACAACTGTGCAGCGACTCCGCCAGCCGCAAATGCTTGAGCCTGCATGCATGAGTTTGCTGTAGGCGGTCCGGGGACTTGGAAAACACCGCGGGATGATCTAGCAATCAATTTGCTTAATGCGGCCTTTGAAGACAGAGCACGCGTTCTTCGTGATTTCCACTCTGTAGTCATCCGAAGTCAGCGTAGAGACCGAGATAAGTGTCCTGGAGAAGCGCGGGACATAATACATTCGCTGCATCTCGAAAACTCATGACACTGGCTGTCCTGCATGATAGACTACCAGCGTTTGAAGGTGCAGTGTGCCTCGGCGAGTAGCTACCACTGTTCTGTCGTCTGTCACTCGCACCGTCAGAGGCCTCGCACCTTCGACACTGAGTAGGGGTTCTTCTGAGCCCGTTGTAATGGGGCCTCTCATTACACGTCTCAGTACGTATCTCAGTACATATCTCAATGGGTGTTGGACATCGGAGATGAGACAGAGAGAAGCAGGACATGTCTCTACAGGGTAAGACATGGGAGCCAGGGCTAAAGGTAGCCAGTTGTGCTCTAGATGAAGTGATGATGCTGCATCGTCATTACTCATCTCCCCAGAAACCATCTGGCGACGCTGTATCGTCGACAGGAGAGCTCAAGTTCAAGATTTGCATTCAAGTATAGAATGATAGTTCCTGCTTGGGAACTACACTGGTGACGCGTCCGACGTGTCTCTACCGGCTGAAGTGAGTGGCGGGACCCAATCACTTCGCAGGGAATTTTCCACAGGACTTCAAGTTCAAGGTCCTATGGGTTGAACCTC
>JAASGK010000985.1:0-13488 GCA_023334195.1 Globisporangium emineosum
CTATAAACTTATATCGGTCATTCCTGTGGCTCTAAGAAGTCAAATCGAGCTGCGATTTGACCACGAGAGTGTTCTAATGACGTTCTCTAACATACTAAAAAAGCTCGTCCGCAAACACAAAACTCGAAAAAAATCCACATAATTTAAATTTTTTTGCTGTCCTTAACTTTTTGACGTGCACTGTATCTGCGGATGTTCTTAACCAAATGGATTTGATAAAAACCGACGTGAACTCAGATGTGGAGGAGATTCTCAGAATTCTCAGATCTACTTAACACGTTTTCTCAGACGGATCCCTGGAGAAACCATTGAACTGACACAGATTTCGTTCAGCACAGCAGAACCAGAGACTGGAATTCTCGTCCAGGCAAAAGCGCAAAATCTACAGTGTCGTATTGTGTGGAAGTTCACTTCTTGGTTTTATTGATCTGCTTGGTCTTGTACCTCGTGTACGCAATCTTGTCACGATACAGGAACGGCGTCGCCTGCTGATGAAGCGCCTGCGCCGTGGAATTCATCACGCGTTGCGCAAAGTCCAGCGGGTCTTCATTCGGCGCTTCACGCGTTAGCGGCAGCACCTTGACCGTGTAGTGATGCCACGGGATGAAGAAGTACCAAAGCACATTTGCGAGGAACGTGCTGGTTTCGTCGTTGATATTAACTGGCTACAGCCATGTCGGGTGTGATTGGCGATACAAGGTTAACAAGACTGAGATCAGGTCGATAGGGCAGCAAACTAACACTCCACAGATAAACTTATACTCACAAATGGGCCGTCGGAGGCCTGGATCGCGAGCGGCTGCACGGCTTTGCCCAGTGAGAATAGGAACTTGTGGTACTGCAGCAACCCCACGCAACCATTCGTGAGTCCGCCCTGCATATGCACAAACCATTACTATTTGAGTCTTCGCATTGTTGTTACAAACGACGTCGACACTTTCCACGCATATTCCTACCTCTGGAAATGCTGCGAGCGGCTTGTCCTTCTTCGCGAGCTTTTGGACGATGATCTCGCGCACTTCGTCTCGTCCCTGGGCGCCACCCTGGTTGCGCGACACGTATGGAACGTACACGAGCCCAAATTTGTCGCCCAGCAGGCGGAAGAACAGCATCTTCTTGTAGAAATCGTAGCCGAGCACGTACGCCGGCGTGACCCAGCGCAGCGCGATCGCGTCGAACTCGCTGATGTGGTTCGCGACGATGATGTCGGCCTCTTTCTTGTCAAACAGGTGCGCATCTTGGACCGTCACGATTGTACCGGAGACGAATGCAAAGAGTTTGTGGATGCCGCAACTGTCCATTTGCACCTCGGTGAGTAGCTTGGGCAGGATGAGCGCGAGCGTGTATGCGCACAGAATTCGCAGCAGCATGAGCACCACGCCGAACGGTGAGTACAGTAGCAGTAGCACATGACCAAAGTGGTAGGGTGTCTTGATGCGCTCGAACTGGAACATGGTCATGAACGGCTTGAGCAGCGAGTCGGCCTCGTCGCCGGGACTGAAGCTCGCCTTGTTGTCCTTGAGCAGCTCGAGACCGCGGTGCACGTCGGCGCACGCCTGTGAGGAGGCTGCAGACGCCATGTCCAGGTCGAACGCGGGCACCACAACGCCGCGCGTCATCTCGGAAGACAATGGGTTCTGTCAATGCGAATGCCAATTTCAGTTCGTTTCTTGCGTTTCTATTTTTTGTTGAAGTAAAATCGGTATACCGGTACCTCAATAAAATATAATAAACCAGTAGATTGCAGTTGAGAACGATATCGCGTTCTGTCGGTATAGGTACACTGTACCAATACATATCGAGCTCCTAAATAGTAGCCCATAACTGCCAACTTGCGTAAACCTGGATCGCACAAAACTCATTTCCATCCTCGCATCCTCAAAGTCAACCAAGCAGCCAGCAGCATGAGAGTGACGCAGATCCTGCGTCTCCGCGGCGCGCTGCTGCGGGCGAGCGCAACGCAACGGCCCCTCTCCTCCATGACCATCGCGTCCGCTTCCTCTATGCAGACGCGCACTGCGCTGTTGCTCCGTAGCGGCAACGCGTCCATGATCCCGACCCCACGAGAGTTCCGCCGCCAGCTCGTCACTGCGACTTTCGCCAGATTCGATGGGGCGCCGGCGGCTTCGGCACCGGGGGCCACGCCTGTAAAGACAGCAACTGTGGACGCTATAGCGAGCGTTGAAGCGACTGGAGTTGTGAGTGGGACTCAGGCACCGCCGGCAGGTACGAAGCTGGATGTTGTTGTCGGATTCCCTGTTCTCGGGGGCTATCACGTGGATTGACAAATGTTGCCGATATGGTGGTGATCTATGTGCAGAGGACGTTGATAATGTGAAGATCGACTTGTCGACGATCGGCGCGGAGACCACGCGCGTGCTCACGATCGCCGATGTGCTCAACACGCGCGAGCAGCAAGTCGCGAACGGACCATCGACGTCGTTTGAGGAATGGGAGAGCATCCCTGGATCGGTGCGTTTGCCTTGTATGCGCATTCTTCACTGTCATGCATCATTATATTTCGATGATGGATGTGTTTTTTTCTGATAGTGCAATGGTGATATGATGGCATGGTTGACAGCAAAGCGTGCATGATGCGATTGAGCTGATGGTGAAGCGCAACATGCGCTCTCTGATCGTCACGGAAGGTTGGTGCTGCTGCTTGTGGATATTGCCGCCCAGAACTCCATGCAATGCACTAATATATCAATATGGTTGAATTTGTTTAGAGAGCTCGGGCATTGTGGGGATCATCACGGAGCGAGACGTCCTGCGGAAGACGTCGCCGCGCACGATCCTGACCCAGGAGGCACTCGTGCGCGACATCATGTCGTCGCACATCATGTGTGTCCCGCCATCGACCACTGTGATTGAGTGCGTACTGCCTCTAACCTCGCGAACTCTCGCTTGAACTACTTGAGCATGCGACTAATTCTGATTTTTCTACTTTGCAGTGCGCTTGCGACCATGACGAAGGAAAACATTCGCCACTTGGCGGTCATCAACGGCGAACTGAGTAACACGGTCAAGATCGGCTCCGTCCCGGAAGAAGCGATGCGATGCGTGCTCTCGATCAAAGACATTGTCAAGGCGTACGCGGAGTTTGAAGCCGAGAAGAAGCAGATCCTCCTTGAACAATTGGAGCAGCAGCAACAGGCTCAAGCAGGTGTTGAGCCTGCCGCGTTCGCTGATGCAACTGCGGCGGAGACGCTCACCGCCACTCCAGCCGATGGAACTTCGAGTCCAGAACCTGCTGCCACTGCCGCTCCTACTACGCCAGCGACGCCACCTATCACTGCTGCCAATCTGCTAAAGAAGAAGCACAAGAAGATCAAACTCATCTTGAACACCCGCGAGGAAGACAACATCTCGGTCGCCGATGCGGTTGAAGCCATGGCACGCCAGAACTTCGGCGCTGTGCTCATTGTCGACAAAGACCAGCGCGTGCTCGGCATTTTCACGGAGCGCGACTACTTGGCCAAGGTAGTGTACTACAAGGAAGACCCGGCGACAATCCGCTTGGTGGACGTGAGCACGCGCAACGTCGCGTGTCTGCAGATTGAAGACACGCTCGAGAAGTGCTGGAGCCAAGCCGCGATGCAGGACTTCCGCCACTTTCCCGTGGTCGGCGTGATGCGCAAAGACCGCGAGAAGGAGCTCGCGGGCATCCTCTCGATCAAGGACATTGTGCGCGAGATCTCGAAAGAGCACCACATGACCCCGGGCTTTCGACTCATTGATTTCTTCAAGTCCAAGATGGAGCCAAAGCCGCAAGAAGCCCCACCAGTGGCGCCGGCTGTTCCTGTGACTCCACCACCTCCAGCAGCGTCGGCACCAGTGGAAAGTGCTACCAGCCCTGACGCTGCTGCTGCTACGTCGTCAACCTCTACTCCAGAAGCAACTGCGTCCAAGCAAGACAAGGAAGCATCGACAACACCAGCTGAGCCAAAGTCCACCAAGCAGTAGTGACTAGAGTCGGATTTCTCCTTTTGGCCAAGCTGAAACAGTGTCGAACCAATTTCCATCATCATAATGAGCCAGCAAACGTATTGGCATGTTGAATGTGTGGGATTGTTATTGTATATATTCTCTCTATATAGGATTAGATTTTCCAGCGATCATCAAGACACAAGGCCAACTAACTTTTTACTACTACTTCTAGCCTCGACCTTGCTAGTCAAAAGCGCTCACGGAGGCTCTGCTGGTCGCCGCGCGCGGCACCGACATCTTGCTCTCGGAGATCGAGTACGTGTTCCACGAGCAGAAGAGGTCCTCGTTCCACTCGCGGTCGTTTGGGTCCTCCACCTGGATCGTCTGCGTGCGGATGCCCAGGTTGAAGAAGAACACCTGCGTGGCCTTGAGCGCCGCCGAGCGCTCGCCGTTCGGGATAATGTGCACGCTGCCAGCGAATTTCCCCTCCGTGAGCGCCCAGACGCGCAAATCGTGGCAGTCGTACACGGCCTCCAGCTGGCGCAGCTGCTTCTCCAGGATCTGCAGGTTCATGCTCGGTGGCGCGGCCTCCATCAGGATCAGGATGCTGCGCGTGAGGATGCCGTATGTTGTCCCCAGCACCAGGAACGAGAACAGGATCGTCGTGATCGGGTCCGCGATCTGCCACTGCGGGTTGTACCAGATCAGCGCGCCGGCGAGGCACACGCCGAGGCTCTGGATGAAATCGCCCAGCGCGTGGATGTACGCGGCGCGCACGTTGATGTTCTCGAACGACGACGAGTGCTTGTGCGCGCTGTCGACGCTCGCGCCTTCCGAGCAGTTGTCAATGTCGATCAGTGCGACCGCCGACATGGGTGTCTTGATGAACGAGTCGTCGTGCACACCCGGGCTTTGCTGCACATCGTCAATGATAATTTTGTCGGCACCACCAGAACTTCCATGCGCGTGGCCGTGGCTGTGGCCGTGACTGCCGCCGCCCAGCCCTCCGTGGCTGTGGCCGTGGCCGAGGATCTTCATGAGCAGCAGGTTGATGCCCAATCCAAAGCTCGACACGAGGAACATCACTTGGCCGTTCACAGTCTGCACCGCGTCGGGCTTGGACTGCTCGATCATGCGGCACACAGCGGCGTAGAAGAGTCCGATCGTGAGCATCCAGATGATCAGCACGCTGATGAGCGCGCCGATCACCTCTGCGCGCTGGTACCCGAACGGCATCTTGGCGTTCACGGGGAACGAGCCCACGTAGATCGCAAAGAGCGACACGAGGAAGCTCGCGACGTCTGACAGCAGGTGCGCCGCGTCCGTCATGATCGCGAGGCTGTCGGCGTAGTACCCGCCGACAAACTGCGCGCACATGAAGAAGAACGAGCACATGCACGCCTGGCGCAGCTTCTTGACCGCCGCGTTGTCGTACTCACTGTGATCGCCGTGGTGATGGTCATCGTGATGTTCATCGTGCTCGCCGTGGCTGTGTCCATGTCCATGTCCATGGTGATCGTGGCCATGCCCGTCGCTGTGGTCGTTGTGTTCGGCCAGGTGCTGGTGGCGGCCGTGCTCCTCCTTGGACGTTGGTGTGTCAATGTGGTGGTCGATCTGCGAGTCGAGCTTCAGCGACAGTTTGGGCAGCGTGTTCTTCTTCGCGGCGCTGCGCGGCTGGTGCTGGTGCTGATGTCCGCTGCCGTGACTGTGTCCATGACCATGATCGTGGCTGTGGTCGTGTCCGTGGTCGTCGTGCTTGACGTCGATCGCGTGGCTGTGACTTGCGCGCGGCGTGTCGTCCTCCATCTCGAGCATGGAGCTCTTGGAGACCGCCCCCGCGGGGGTCTCGACCTCCTCAAGCGCTACTTTCTCCATGCGGATCGGGCCCATGATGGTCGCTGCCGCTGCTATCTATTAATGCGAAGATACCTGTGGAGAGGGAGAGAGGGAATGCGCTCACGACCCCAGCGATGGCTTGGAAGGCAGGCAAATGGATGAATGCGCCGCTCGGTCGCTCGCTTGTTGGTTGAGCCAAACCCAAAGCGTGACAGCTTGACTGACGCTTTACGCGTGTGTAGCACGAGAGGAGCTCTTCCATACATTCTCCAAGTGAGCTGGGGGGATGGGAGGGGGTCAAAGAAGTATGGCATGCTGTCTGGTTGTAACACATGCGATAAACACTCACGAAGGGAAGAGCAAAGACTGTCATCATCAGATGGAATGGAGGGATACCGATCAGACATGAAGGTGATATCGTATTTGAAAGTGTATTAATTTTTACCAGTTTTGTTCTTAGTTAATAAAGAAGATCCTCAAAGTCGATTGACTCGATAACAAGGAATATTCATTTTCACTACACCTCTTGGCTTGTCGAAGATTGTGGGAGCAACTGACGTTGATTCGAAAAAGTTCAGACTCAGATTTGACTCGTTTCAGGGGAAGGGGTTTCATATTAACAGCCAATCAATCATCTCAAATTTAAGCCTTTTAAAAACGATTATTGCCTCACCATCGAATTTGAAGGGTAATCTTTCGAAGCTTGGTGTCAAATGAATAATGGGTTCACATTTGCATGATGCATGCTGGTGCACGCACACGCCTGCATTCCTGTACTTAGAGCTGCATCTACATTTAGGATACGCCACGCTGAAAGACGGCAAGTTAGATCGCTGTTGTCAGTCTCTTTTTTTATTCAAAACAAGAGCGTCACTGCATTCTTCCTCACTTCCGCACGCGTCTCTTCACTTTTTTCTTCTTTTCTTCTTTTTGTTGACTCCTGCTCCCAATCTCGCTCGCACTCTCTTGCCCTCTTTCTCTCGCTTGTTCGTTGCTGGTGCATTCGTTCAACTTTCACCGCAAAAACCAATAATTATAGCCACCAGCAATCCCAAACGAGAAGAATCCTCGTCACCATTGCTTGGTTCTTTCCCGGTTGCTCCACTTTGTGAGCACGTGCGTGATGTGATGGCGAAATTCGCAGATCTCCATCTTCCGCTGTATGGATCCGAACTCACCACCACTTCTCGACCACTACCAACTCACTTTACATAGATCCAGCCATCGCAGTACCTTTCGTCGGATCCGAGGACATCGACGAATACGATCCATTGGTAGCAGGAGGCATGTGCTGCAGGTTGACAAACATAGAGAGAAAAATAGGTTACTGTCAGACAAAGTCAAGCTATGCGGGCGTCAGTGCAATAGTGCAACTCACCTGGTAGGCACGCTGAGAAGCGTAGTGGCGGTTCATCGATTCAACATCATCTGGGCGAGTGAAATCGCGTGGCTCTTGGTGGCGATGGTGGCCGTGGTGACCTCCGTGGCGTCCGTGACCTTGATGCTGGAATCCACCCTGCTGCTGGGATCCCTGCTGGTCATAGCCGGCTCCGTACCCCGCATATCCACCGCCGTAGCTTCCAGCTTGTTGGTACTGCGGGTAGTAGCCTTGGTACCCGTAGTAGTTCTACAGAAGAGATAGCACCCGCAAATATCATTAAACACCATCCATGCATTGAACAAACACTTCGTAACAAATCTGACACTCACCTGGTAGCCAGCTTGCTGGTAGTTTGGGTATTGCTGGTAGTAACCACCAGCGCCGCCCGAAGCAGCGGCAGCGCGAACCGCAGCTGATCTACCCCACGCGCAGCGCACTTTGACACCGCCAATCACCGTTCCGTTCATCTGGGAGATAGCGACTTCCGCCGCATCCTTCGTGGTGTACTGCACAAAACCGCAGCCTCTTCCTGGTGGAACTTTCACCGACACAATCTACACAATACAAAGTATGAGTCACAGTTAGCGACCATTTCTCAACTGTAGCAAGTAACATTCACAAAGCCTAAAACGTACATCTCCGATGGCACCAAATCGAGCACGGAGCTCCTCCTCGGTCGTGCTCGGGTCCAATCCACCGACAAACACGGTCGTGTTGGCGCCCTCTTCTTCTGTGTTGCCCATGCCACCCATCCCAGCTCCATACGATCCTTGGCTTCCACGAGGCTTTCCATTACGGTCCGTAGCCACGCTCACGCGCATCGGGCGGGACGAGCAGTACACGCCGTTCATGGTCTGGAGAGCCTGCTCAGCCTCTTCCTTGATCCCAAAGCGGACGAAACCAAAGCCCTTGGACATTCTGGTCACTGGGTCGATCACAACCTTCGCGCCACGCACGCTCGAGAATCTGGAGCTAAACGTGCTCAACAAGAGATCATCGCTGACATCTGGAGCCAAGTCGCCGACGAAAATCGAGTGGTCATCGCCAGTTTCAATGCGACGCCCACCAGCGCCCCAGTTCATGCGGAAACGGTGCATCGTGTTTGCTGCATGCATCAACAAAATGTTAATACCTTGCATTTATGGAATCCCCTCCCCCGTGTTGTTGGCGATCCGCCAGTTAGACATCGCAAAGACAGCTGGTAACTTACGGATAACTTGGCCATTGTAGGTCTCCAACACCACTTGCGCTCCGTGCTGCGTTGGGAATTCCAAAAAGCCATAGCCCGCTGGGTATCCCGTGACTTTGTCTCGAATGAGCTTCACAACCGGCTGTTCACCTGCAGAACAACACCACAGGAAAGAGAATCCACCACATTCACATTAGCGCTCCATACTCATACTACATACATAGCCCAGTCAAACCCTGGGAGCGTGACATCACGCATGCATGGGAGGGAGAGAGAGGGTGGCTCGACATGGGTTCTTCATGTATCCATGAGCGCTTTTCCGGCATGCGCGTACACTTCACACGCAGCATAGTTCCATTGAAACACAGACATTGTTATGTATGCACATACACGCATACATAGAAATCTCTTCCCCCTCCGTTTCGTCGCCTCGATATCATGCTTCATCGGCCGAACCCATGCAACAAAGCAAAGAAAGAAAGAAATCATCGCGTCGTTGGAGACGTACCAGTGGCCGCAAAGAGCGAGCAGATGAACGCCTCGTCCCAGTGCATCTGGATGTCGCCCATCCAGAGCGTCTTGCATTCTGCGTCCATGGTTAACGCGCGAGTTGATCGGAATCGGTCTCGTGCGCGCGCGTCTCTCTCTCTCGTTCGCTTCGCCCGCGTGCGCTTGCTTTCCCTTCGCTTTCTCTTTTCCGAGCTTCTGCGGTTGTGTCTGGGTATCTCCCCCCTCGCTTGCGCAGGTTCAGGTACCGCTATAAGTGGTACAGTGTACCTCCAAAAGAGGTACAAAGCATACATTCTGTGCTTTCCGTGCAGCTGTCACTCTATTGAGGTTCAACCTCTGGGTTTCTGGGAAATTCGAAACGCAAGTGTCACTGAAACGAGGGCAAATCTCGTTTTTGCAAGATTGAAGTTGAACCGTTTTTTGTGTTGCCTTTTTATAGCAAACACTGAAAAGGTGCGCAATTGACCATCCAACTCGACGCGGGGTTCAATGCACGCGATGACCGAGTGACTGCCTGCCGCAGTTTCTGCTTGCAGGTGGAGTTACGACCACTACCACTAGGCGTTTCTAGACTCACTCACCCGCTCGTGCCTGCCCAGGTGCGCATGGGCAGCATTTGACCTCTGTGACTGACGACGACCTCCAACAGCAGCGCGCACGCGCACAAGGTAATCAAGTGTCGCAGCCCTCTCTGCCCAATAGAAAAGGGCTGACAGAAGAAGCAGAAGATGATCGCGCCGCAGTGCTCGTTGCGCAACCTCGACTCGGTGTCGGGGCGCAAGTCATCGCTCGGCGTGCCGCCCTCGTCGGTCATCTTCCCGCGCTCGGCGGCCGACCGCTACGAGTCCAACAAGATCACGCGCACCATGGAGGAGAAGTACGGCTTCCACTACTTCACCAACACGTTTTGCCTCAACACGCTCGTGGAGCTTGACTTCAAGGCGTACTACACGGAGACGAACATTCTGCCAGCGTGCTACGCAAGCATCTTTTCGTGGGTTCTCTGGGTGTTACTGTCGACGCAGGACATCGTCGCGCTCTTTTCGAGCGAAAGCGAAGAGCGGTTTGTCGCGCAGATTCAATTGCTCATTTCGGTTATCGTGTTTGTACCCGTGCCGCTACTCGTCTTTTGTACGCGACTCGAGCGGTTCCATGGACACGAGCAGACGCTGCTTTGCGCAGTTGTGCACTGCTTTGGGATCGCGATCATGGCAGGCGGCGCAATTGCGATGATCAAGGACTACCGGACTTTCTTGCTCAAAGACATGGAACAACTGCTCGACACGCTCGTATCATCCACGATAGCGACTACAGAAGTAGCCAACGGCACCGAATCGTCTTCTGCGATTGCTGCGACAGCTTCGACGCAAACATTCACTCTGAATGGCGGTGTGAGTTGGTGGAGCTTCGAGGATGTTGAAGGCACATCGAGAGCACTGATTGTCAAGTACTTGGATCGTGGTAAGGTGTTTGCTCAATGTGGGTAATTTCGGCGTGCTCGCTTCACACTGATATGTATTTGTGTGTGTGCCTGTTGCGCTTGTGTGTTGTAAAGTTGTTCTGCCGATTGTGCACCTGAACATCAACTTGCTGCGTCCGCTACTGATCCTCGTGATCGCGCCAATGTTCAAACTCGACACGTACCACTACATCCTCACGGCGTTCAACGTGAACTGGACTTTTTGTCTTCTCGTGTCGTTCCTGTATCCGCAGACGACGTACGCGTTCTTCATCATCAACAAGTTCCTGTTGGTGTTCTGCCTCGTGGGGATCTCGATGATCTTGATCTTTCGCGTCCGACAGACCGATCGCTTCTTGCGCCTGAATTTCCTGCACGCAAGAACAGTCGAAGAGCGCGCTCGCGCTTCGCACCTGCAGAAGGAGATCATCATCAACGAGAACAAGTCGCTCAAGAAAATGCTCGACGACCGCAGCAGAGCGAGCTCCGGCCCGCTCGACTTTGACTCGCCCATGTCGAAGGTGATCGTAGACCTGAAGAACCTGCAGCGCACAGCGTCGCTCTCGCCTGAGCTGAGAGAGAACCTCGACGGGATCGTGCTGCTGCTCTCAAAGAAAGGCCAAAACCTGTTCGCACCCGACATCCACGAGCAACTGCGACAGAAGCGAGAGGGAGACCTGGATGGCGATACAAAAAGCTGGGCCGCGACCGTGCTCGCGAACAAGTCGTACACGAGGAACCGCCGAGCGTCAGCAGTGTTTACGAACTCTCCTGGGAATACCGACGGGTCAGCTGGAGGCAGTGGTTCGCACCCTCCTCCTGGTCCAAACGGAGTGCGGTACGTGGAAGTGCGACTCCACCCCGAGGTCGTCGCCCCGTCGGACGAACTACTGAACCAAGTCGGCGAGATGATGGAGCGAGACGGATGGAGCGTCGACATTTTCGCGTACGTACAAGACGGTTGCATTTGCTCTGCCTGGTGCATTTATCTCTTCTAACCAAGATGGCTATGTGCTCCTTCAACAGCATTGCAGAGCTCACCGGGAACAAGCCAATTTCGTTCATCACGTACATTGTCTTCGAGCAGCACAATCTATTTGAGCTGTGCTCAGTGAACAAGAACATTCTCGCCAATTTCCTGTACTTCCTGGACATTGGCTACCACCGCAACCCATACGTAAGAAGTTTGGCAGTCAGCGCTCGCTCTCTACCACTAGACACTGGGTTCTTCCGATTATCCACTAGCATCTTGACTAATCGATGTACTTGCTCTCGTATATTCCAGCACAACAACTGCCACGCCGCGGACGTCGTGAGCTCGGTCGAGTACCTCATCTCCGTCATGGACAACGGGTACATCCAAGACCTGCTCAACTACCAGGAAGTGTTTGCAGCCATCATCGCCGCGGCCGTGCACGATTTTCGACACCCGGGAAAGACCAACAACTTTATGGTGAAAAGCGGGAGTGACCTCGCAATCGAGTACAGCGACTCGTCCGTGCTGGAGCGGATGCATCTCGCTGAAGCGTTCTTCCTCTCGAAAGACCCGCTGTTCAACATCTTCGCTGGCATGGCGCCGTCCCAGAACTCGGAAGTGCGCAAGGCGATCATTGAAATGGTGCTGTCGACAGATCTGAGTGTGCACCTGCAGCTTGTGGGCAGTCTCAAGACCGCGCTGATCTCGCAGGAGACGTCGGACGTGATCCATTCGCCGATGATGCTGATGAAGATAGTGATAAAGTGCGCGGACATCGGCCACTCGTCCAAGACATCGAAGCTGCACGCGCGGTGGTCTGACCTGATCATTGAGGAGTTTTTCTTGCAGGGAGACGATGAACAGGCGCTCGCCATGGACATCTCGCCGTTCATGAACCGCAACAGCGAGAACAGCGCGAAGAACCAGGTGGGCTTCTTCGAGTTCATCATCCTGCCGTTTTTCGAGGTCGTCGCAGAGGTCGTGTTCCGTCCCGAGTTCAAGACGATCTTGGACCAGGCGCACCAGAACTACAAGCAGTGGAAGAAAGCTGAGGCGCAGCAGATCAACTCGATCAAGGACATCATGGACCAGATCTTCGACGTCGAAGGCACAGGGGGAAACACCTGCAGTATGCCCAGCCACATGGCGCATTGAGACAAAGCCACAAGAGGACATTCAATGTATAGAAAGAGAGGAAGATCACGTGGGGTCTGCATATTTTATGTTAGCAGACAGGTGGTGCATTAGACGCGAGGGTACGTTCGCTGACCGCCGGCACTTGCTTTCCCCAAGAAGAACTTGCTCCGATCGCCGTTGCTCTCGAAAAGCGCCAGTAGAACGTACGCGCACGACACCACGTGGCCGAAGCAAAAGACGCCGACGACCAGCATCCACGGGAACGCGATTGCCCAAAAGCTGTTGCCAGCGGTAGCAGCGCGACTGCGCGCCACTTGCGCGCTCGTCTCGCGCGAAAAGATCCATGCCGCGACGCCAAGATATCCCAGCAGATTGTTCAGCGCAGTCGCGGGAGATGCGAAGACACTTATGGATCCGTCCTTTTTGCTGTTGCTACTGCTCGGCCATGCGTCCAGGAGCGCAGGAAGCAATGCGAACGGATCTCGCGCAGCGCTCATGGTCGGATCTGCGGCGCTTGGATCTGTGAGCTGCCGCTGGAAATGGCTCATGATGGCTGCGAGGTCAACGAGTAGCAGCACGACGAGTGCCAGCGTTGTGCCGATCCACACAAGCTTGGCAGAATGGAGCAGTCCGTCAGCATTCGCTCTTGCATGTGCAGAGGGTGGTCCCGCGTCGAAGACCGAGCCTGTCAAGCGGTGGTCGCCGTCGTCTTCTTCGTCACTCACTGCGCGAATGATCATGGGCTTTGTTTTGGCTTGTGGTTTTTTGGGTGAGTTGAACCAGTTTCGACTCTTACATTTTATACCTAAACATATATTAAATTAAAAGAATGTATTGTTTGTTAATGTTACTGACAGTTCTCAATTTGTTTGGTTCATACAGTGCACGTCAAAAAGTTAAGGACAGCAAAAAAAATTAAATTATGTGGATTTTTTTCGAGTTTGTGTTTGCGGACGAGCTTTTTTAGTATGTTAGAGAACGTCATTAGAACACTCTCGTGGTCAAATCGCAGCTCGATTTGACTTCTTAGAGCCACAGGAATGACCGATATAAGTTTATAGAGGGCGACA
>JAASGK010000986.1:0-13488 GCA_023334195.1 Globisporangium emineosum
GAACTCTCATGTCGACGATGCAGCATCGCCAGATGGTTTCTGGGAAGATGAGTAATGACGATGCAGCGTCATCACCTCATCTAGAGCACAACTGGCTACCTTTAGCCTGGGTCCCATGTCTTACCCTGTAGAGACATGTCCCGCTTCTCTCTGTCTTATCTCCGGTGCCCAGCACCCATTGAGATATGCACTGAGACATGTAATGAGAGGTCCATTACACAGCGTCTCTCTAGACCCGAGATCTTTCTACGCAATATGTATCTGTGGTGTGGTGTATCCATGGCGAGTGGCATGATGCATCCATCTCACGGGCGCATGTATCCGAAGCCGTGCAGCATGACGCAATCGCGAGGATGTGAGCCGAGAACTTGGATTCCAACAACGTGACTACCTCCGCTGAGCGTCGCAGGGGATAATGTCCATAGACCCACACATCCTGTCGACGCGTTCATAGAACCCGTTCATCCTGTCGACGGTTGCTTGGTATCTGGCATTGTAAGCCACATACCCAATTTTAATTTCCACATGCTCTCAGTTCGAGAATGCTTGACCAAGTTGAAGGACCCGGGGATTGTAATATAATTATCTATCAAACAGAACTCGTGGTGATGGCTAAAGCTGACCCTGGGATGAATCCGCACCTCAATAGAGGTGTGAGTACCCTCGCTTACGAGTTTCGGAACTTGGGATCCCTTGCACTTTATATGCGTCATGTGTGTGAAGAGTCGAACTTTCACGCCTCGAACTTTCGCTGCGGTTTTCGCCAAAGCATCGTGGGTAAACATGTACACGCAGACGTCTATAGATGTCTGCTCTCCTCGCAGCAACGACAGCACGCGATGCAGGTGGACATCGGACTAGCGGGGCCGAGGAAAAATCAACACCACGAGGCTTGAACATCCTCTTCGAATGTTGGCGGTGATCTCGTTAAGAGTCTCTTGCATCTCTCGGGCCTTGGCATCGCTCACTACAACCAGTCCTCTTGAGCGTTAACTTCGAGCTCTCGCTGCCTACCGCAGTGCGCTCACGCACACTCATCTCCAGCACAAGCGCCACTGCAGACACAAAACATCGGAACTTGATGCATACCACAATCGCTCGTTCTTTCATTCCAGTGTGCACTGTGTTGTACACCAGCTTCGCTGCTGGGGGGCGCGCGGAGGAGAGGGGGATACGCTGGCGCCCACCGAATAGGCTTGGTAGTGTGGATGGCGGACATAGTGGTTTGGCTTGCGGGCCCGCTGGCAATAGAACCGGAGAAGGATTCTCGGGAGGGCACAGGAACCCGAAGTGGACATGCTGGCGTGGCTGGCAGATACGCTGGCATTGAGACAGGAGGTGGAAGCGCTCGCGCACCCCAGAGTGGTTCCATTGCGATGGCGATGGATAGCCTGCAATTGTCGGGGCTCGTCCAGGTGCCGTCCTCTTCGTGGCGAAAGTCGAAAGGGATGGTCACGCAGTCGGAACAGTTGGCTGCGTTGGTTCGTCCCAGTCTCTACGCACAAATGCGGCAGAGTTGCACGGGTTTGAGATCGAGAGAGGAGAGGGTTGGGAGCGGCTCATGGCGTCAAAGTGTCGGAGGCTTGGTTGGGTTGGGTTTGGATTGTTCTTCGCACTGCAAATTCGGAAGTGAGCAGCCTCAGCCGTGAAGGATCTCGTGAATGAAGACGATTCACATTGGCGGAGGTCTGTGTTGATTCGAAGAGCGATATCAAGAGGCATCTCAAGAGAGAAGCCCCAAGCTGGGCAAATACCCGGCATTTTGGACGTTATTTGCGTCCAAAATCCGCGTACTTGGGCATTGTTTTCAGACAGTCTTGTCAGTGTTGTAACATCCGAAATAAGCATATTTCATGCAAAATACACACTTCAGTAACATATTTCTTCCGGAAAATTGTTTACGCATTCTAAACTTGGTATTTGTAGGAATATGACTCCTGTCCAGGCGGTTTTTACTTCCCAGCTCGTTTTGCTACAAAAACCTACATTAAAATGTACGTCGGTCAGGACGAAAGGGCAATCCACTCAAATTAGAAAATTAGAACTTTATTTTTAGCTGCACACGATTGTGATTCGCTAAAAAATCGTTTGATGAAAGTTAAAATCGGAACGGCGAACACCCCGAAAAGCTGTTTTTCTGGATATTCGCCATTCCAATTTCTAGATTTTCTTGGGGTCTGGATTATCCAACAATTGTGTTGGATAATTCAGATCCGAAAAAGATTTCGTCAGTACTGAATTAACGTTATGTTCAGTATTCCTCTGCATCATTTTTATGATATTACTTGTAATACTATTACTATTATTAAAATAAACTCAAAATGCAATATATTCCTGCCGAGAGGTGATTATACTAACGTTAACAAGATTTGTAAAAGTTCAGCACAGTATTTCTGATTTTAGGACAAACCAGCAAAAATATGATTGTTTCAGGGCACGGCAGTTGCAGGACAAAATATAGCTGTCTTTTCGTGACTGGTGTTCACAAACATGCAGTTATTGTGCCAAAAGCGTCTGATTTTCTTACAGCTTCTAAACCCAAATCCAAAAATTGATCACCATCGAACAAAGTTCGAATGGAGTCGCTCTTCGTGCGCTCACTGGCGCTGCCGGCCGCCCCGGAGGCGGACTGCCTTGTGAGTGCGTCGCGCACCACGTCGGACGGCACGTTCGCCGTCGCGAGCGCGTTCGAGGGCGTCATCCGCGTCTACGCGGCGTCCTGCGCGGCGCTGCTGCACGAGTTCACGTCGATCCACAAGCGCATCTACGCGCTGCACTACACGAGCTTCTCAGACTCGCTCGTGACGCTCGAGAGCGACGCGCTAGGTAATGGAAGTGAAGGTGGCAGCGCAAGTGACAACGACGACGACGCCGAGACGTTCCTGTGCGTATACCACGACTGGCGCGAGCGCAAGATGGTGCGCGGCTACACGCTGCCGTTGGGCGTGCTGGAGAGTCCGAGCTCCAAGCGGAAGGCCGACTGTGTGGCCGTGTGCAGCTTCACGGGCCGCGTGGTGGTCGCCATGGGGGACGTGCTCAACATCTGGCAGTGCAGCCGCGGCTTCTTCGAGCACGTGATGGAGCTCAAGGTGGACATGTCGCAGCAGCACGCGTACCTGCAGGTCGAGTTCGTGGCGATCCACGGGGTGTACGTGGCCTACGCGTCGCAGACCGAGGTGCGCGTGATGGAGATCCACGTGCGCAGCGCCAAGGAGGCCGAGGGCAGTAGCAGCAGCAGCAGCAGCACCATAAAAGCCGTGTCGCTCAAGCCACTGGCGCTGCAGACGAGTCCTCTTCAGCCGCATCGTCTCCACCACAAGGACAAAAATGTCCACCAAGAGTCCTCTTCGCGTGGAAAGGCGCCCGAGGACGAGGCCGACTGTGTCAATATCGCGTCACTCGACGACATGGACGCTTTCGTGGAAGTGCCGATCCCGTGCTCGAGCTACGGCGAGATGGACGCCGTGGACCAGCGCGACGAGAAACGCATCTTCGACGACCAGGAGCACGTGCCCATGGTGCTCGCACGCAACGAGGCGCAGCAGGAGGCATGGAACCTCGCGGGGCTCGTCAAGAGCCAGGACATTCGCGTGAACCAGGCACTGTCGTACTTTGTGGGCGAGAGTGACGTGGAGGTGCTGCTGCAGCGCTTTTTGCCGCCCAACCACTGCGTGGAGTCGCTCGCGTTCCTCCCCGAGACGATCGACAACCAGGTGAGCGTCGAGGCGCGCAGCTACACGCGGTTGCTGGTCGCGACGCAGCGAGACGCGTTCCTGTACTACTTTCTGTCGCAGGAGGCCGACTTGACGCGCAAGAAGATGTCCAAGAAGGTGTTCGGCAAGGTGGAGCGCACCAAGTCGCGGGGCATGCACACGCCCATCAAGGTCGGCAAGGTGGCCCTTGGCAAGAGCCGCGACTCGTTCGCAAGTTTCGATGACGATGACACCGAAGGCGAGGAAGAAAGCGAGTCGACAGCAACTGGGGCAACAACAACAGACGACGCATCGAGCGCCGAGTCCGGGCGCGTGGTCATGTACTACAAGTTCTCGTCGCCGGTCGCGTGCATCGCCGCCAATAGCTCGTTTCTGTTTGTCGTGACGCTGTCGGGCCTGCAGGTTTGGTCGATCTGGAGCCCGTGCCACTACGTGGCCGCCAGCCGCGCGCTGAGCAAGTCGCTCGTGCCGCAGCCCACGCAGCCGCAGCTGCTGTGCACGCAGCCGATGCCGTTCCCGGCGTCGCAGATCGCGGCGCTGGACTCGTACGTGGTGGTGCTTCCAAAGCCAGCAACTATGGAGGGTACTCAGCGTACTATGCCGCACGATTTTATCCGATTGAGCAGCATGGCGGCCACCGACCGTCTCCCAGAGGACGAGTTCGAATTGCGACGTGGCGGAGGAAGAGCGAGCCGCCGCTCGTACCCAGACCAGCTCCAGCGGAGAAGCGTGCTGATCTTCCAGCAGAGCCCGCCGTCGCTCATCTTCTCGTACATGCGCAATGGGATTCTGTTTCCTCGCGGCGGCAGCGACGACGGCGGTGGCGGGATGAAGCCGAGCCAGATCGACCTGCTGCTGAGTCTCTTCTCGCTCTACAGGTACCGCGCGGACGTCGGACTTGACCTTCTCCACCTGCATAGTTCCAGCAGCTCAACCACGAATGACTCGAGTACTCTGAGCATCGGTGATGAGAAGGAGAAACTGGCGCTGGAGCTGGAAACCAAGCTCTACGACACAATCGCCAAGGCGTGCGCGGCGGATCTCGCCAACGTCTTCATGTCGGCGTCGCACCAGAACTTGTCGCGCGCGGCGCTGCTGTACGTGGCGTCCAACGTGCCGTCGAGTGAGGTGATGCAGCGCTTCCAGGCGATCATGGACGACGAGAACCGGGCCGAAGTGATCGACGCCACGGGCAAGTACCTGGATGCGTTCGTGTTCCCGTCGTCCGAGTCGCTGCCGTCGATTGGCGCGAGCCAAGCCGCCGCGCACTCATTGAGACAACAGAGTACCGAGAATAACGAGAGCAATTTTACCCGCACCGTGCTGCTGCACTATGGCAAGTACGCCCCCGAGCAGCTCTCGCGCCTGATAGTGGACTCGAGTCTGCTCTGGTCGCTGCAGGACATCGAGTTTGGGCTCGAGAAGCTCACCGAGTCGACGAGCCAGAGCGTGCTCGTCAAGATCGCGACGCTCGTGCTGATTCTGCGTGCCTCGAGCTACTCATCGGAGGACTGGGACGCATTCAAGGAGACGGCAGCGACAAGCGTAGAGAGAATCGACCATTTCCTCTCGCTCTGTTCGTACGAGTCCATGGCGAGCCACGTGACGCACTTGCTGCGCGACCACCGAGACGCGCTCGTCCACCTGAGCGTCACGCACCCGGAGCTCCTCGTCCAAGTCGCAGAGGCGGTGACCACCAAGAACAGCGACACCACTGAGACCAAGCACTTCACATCGTCCTCGTTTGCGCACGCGCTGCTTGAGAATGCACCAAATGTGCTGCTGCAGATCCTCGAGCGCGTGTTCACGAGCGCCGTACGCCGCCAGGAAGCCGTGTTTGCGAGCCTGCTCTTCTGTTTGAGCGTCATCGGAGACGCCGCCGAGGCGTCGATCCAGCGCCTGACGCAGTCCCGCTCTCCTTCAACTGTAGCCAAAAAGAGCGACGATGCTGCCTCAGCGACGACGACGACGACCGTGCCTTTTGAGGTGAACCAGTGCTTTGTGCTCCGGTTCCTCGTGTTTGTGCTCGAGATGTCTCCGTTGCTGGAGCAACTCGTGGACAAAGAGGAGCTCCACGAGGACGAAGACGACCTGAAGCGCGTGAAAGCGGCGATCGGCATGGAAATGATGGCGCTGTGCGTGAAACTGAGTTCATTCGCCCAGAGCCTAAGCAAGGCAAATGCTGGGAATGATGATTCGCGCATCATCGCGACGTTGTTAGAGCTTTTCGACCAGAGAGGGTCTGCTGATGAAGAAGACGAGGAGGAGGCGGATACGTTTGGGGCTCAGCTGCCTGAGTGGGTCCACGAGTACCTGGCAACGCGCTGCCTGCCAAATGGATCATCATCGTCCTCATCTTCTTCAAAACACCAACTTCTGCGCAGTAGGCTTCGGTTCCTGTTCACGTTGACGCTTGAGCTGCAGCAGGAGAAGGATCTGATCTCGCCCTCGGAGATCCTGCGCGTTTACGAAGCTGCTGCTGCTGCTAGTGGTGGTACGAAGAAGAAAAGCGGAAAGAAAGCGACGAACACGACACAACCGCCAGTGTGGAAGCTGGAAAACGATTTCGCAGCGCTGGTGGTGCTGTTGACGCTGCCTCGGCTCTCCAGGTACGCGCATACTTTCACATTCACCTGGCCCACCCACATGCATACTTCATTCACTTTGGGTTCACTCAATCGAAAAGCCCACTAACTTGATGTTGTTTATCCACGTATCACTCTTTAAAGGACGGTGGACGGACTGCAGCTGATCGCCGCACGCGCAGACTTTGTCAACTTGTTCCTTCCCTACGGAAAGTGCTACTGCGTGACACTGGAAGAGTGGAGTTTCCTCATCAAGACGCTCTCCGCGATCTCTGAAAACTCGCCAGAGGTAGGCGAAACGCGCTCTCCCGTAGCTAAAAGATTAGTCCCAACGATGTTGGAATTTGAACTCACCCATATCCGCTCGTGTGTGTTTCTCGTTGTTATGATGCCTGTGCAGGACGAATCTGCCCACGATGAGATCGCGATCCTCGAGAGCGTGCTCAACTACATCTGCTCCACGCTCGGACCGGAAGACTTGCTTCAAGTGCTGCCGGACGACGGCGACCTCGCGATGTATATGGCGACAATCGAAGCCAGCGTGCGCTTGGGCGAGGCGCAGGAGAAGACAAAGGCGGATCATTTTGTCGCGATCCGTGCGCCGTAAACGTACTGTAGTTCGCACCGCCCCAATTTTGTCGCGTCCTCTCTTTTAATCGTTGAAAGTCGTAATGTACTGTTGTTGTTGGAGCTGTTGACCGCCGTAGCCAATGCCTTGGTTCTCAATGAGTCTCGTGATCGCGTCAATGTACTATCGCCACAAAGACAAAAAAATCCGTTAGCCAACCATGAAACTAGAGTTACTCCACATACTATGTCCATGATAAGACGTACCGCTGCGCGAATCTGGCGGAACTTTGGTTTCCGTCTTCCTTTGATGAACGTGCGAAAGTGGATGACCCAGCGCTCGTTCGCCCTGAGCGCGATGTAGCTCTCGTCGCCCCTTGCGCGCTGCACGACCTGGTTCTCCTCCTGGAGGTTGAGCTCGAAGAGCATCCGGGACGTGTCGTCCTGGCCCGGCGGCGCGGCGCTGCTCGAGCGGTTCGAACGGTTTGCGGCCGAGAAGGAGAACGAAGCGGCACCACCTCCTGCTGGATACTGCTGATGGTGGTGTTGTGGTGGTGGTGGAGACGGCATCGGGATCATCAGCGGCATCCGTGGAGGTGCCTCCATGGCGATCGTGCTCGTGTGGCGTGGCAGGAAGCGGCCGTCCCAGAAGAGCAGCTGGTCGAGCTCCTGCAGGAACTCGCGCACTTTGGCGGCAGGCGTCTGCGGCGGCAGGCGGATGTCCAACCTCAGCGGCCAAAAGTGCGAGTGGTAGACTGCAGTCATGGAGGTGACGGTGCCGCCTGCGGGGATGAACGTCTTGGTGTTGTCGTCCGTGTCCAGCACGATGAAGCCCAGCGGCGCGTCACTGACGCTCCCTTTGGACTTGCCCTGCACATTAATGTGGGTGTTCAGATGCAGCATGTTGGAGAGAAACATGTAGTGTGCGCCCATGACGTTTCGGAGCTATTGGAATACCATCGGTAGGTGAGTAAAGTTATCTTGGCTCAACCATTAAGTCAGGCACTGTACAAGAATGGGTCTCTCCTACGTACCAGAGATAGCATGGAGAGCGCGATGGCCATGAAGAAGCCCGTGGAGAGCACGAGGCGCACGTAGTTGTCGTCGCTGATGAAGTTCGCCAAGTAGTACGTGTACACGACGAAGATGAGCAGCAGCATTTTGGCCAGCTGCCAGTTCAAGTACCATCACATCACCATGTTAAGGCCACATGATTGATTACACGCATCAGATACAGCTATATATGGCGACGCATTGGCGTACCGCGGTTCCTTCATGGAGTAGCGTCTTCCGCCCGGGCTCTTCGGATTTGCTGTACCCTTCGATGCCTTTGCGCACGATCACCTGATGAGAATGATAGTGAAGCGTTAAGTACGAAGCGCCATGATAGAGAACTACACATATAGAGACACAAATGCGCACGTACCACGCGCAGCAAGTTGCCGCCCGCGTCCATCCAGATGATCAAGCAAACACCGAAGAGCCACGATGGCCACTGGCAGAGGAACATGGAGAGCTGCGAGACCACGAGCGCGATCCAGAGCAGTCCCGCGCGGCAGAGCAGCGACGTCTGCCACATCATCAGCGCCTTGGCGTCACCCGGCCACCTAGCGTCACATATGCATGTACGCGTAGTATTAGTACTCCATTCATAGAGATGACGATAACAGAGGCGGCATGGAAAACACGGACGTACAGCCATTTCGAGGGCGTGAACTTGCGCAGCAAGAAGAAGACGCTGCGCGCGATGGGGTGCGCGAGCACGGCTGAGAGGAAGAAGAGCACGATGGACACGTACGTGTGGATGCTGCCGCTGCGTGTGTCCTGCCACCACGTCTCCCAGCCGTCCAGCTCGATCATGCAGAAGTCCGCCATACTGTCGTCCTTCTTGTCGATTTGGGCAATTGCCTCTTCAATTCATCCAGTTCCGTCACGTTGCCCAGAGAGAATTTCTTGAAAGACAGCAATCTGATTGGATAAAATAACGAAACACACAATCTGATTGGCGAAATTTAGTTCAAATGCAAAACCGTAACGTAACAACGAACGACTTCACACATGTCTAATCAACCGGAGCAATATGCATACGAGCACATCGTGCTCTGCGCTCTGTGCGGATTGCGCTCTACTGGTCGTCTTCGGCGTCCATGTCCTCGTCGTAGGACTCGTAGCCGTCCTGTACTGCTTCCTCGCCGCCCTCGCGGCGCAGTCGTCGCTCCTCCTCCTTCTCCTTCTCAAGCTTGCGCAGGTGCGCGCGGCGGTCGCGCTCCCGCATGCCCTCGAGCGTGCCTTCGAATTCCTTGGCCTCCTTCGCGCGGATCAGCGCCAGCTCCTGCTCACTCAGCACGATCTCCTTCGACTGGCAGCACTTGGCGCAGATGTCGCGCTCCTGTTGTTGAGTATCATAATGAACCACGGTTAGCCAATACAGTTCGCTTCGTGAGTTATGGAGAGTTGGCGCATATCGTACCTTGGCGCATGGATCGCAGGACGCGTGGTACGCGGATGTGACGTTCTTCTGGTGGCAGTGGATGCTGCAGCAAGCGGAAATGAGCGCAGTATGTCAGCACCAAAGACAGATTATAAACAGACAGACACACAGAAGCAAGACGTACCAGGACGCGGGCTGCGTGAGCGGCTTGTACTTGCGGTACTTCTTGCGCCACTCGATCTGCTTGCGGCACTTCTCGCAGAGCCCGTAGATCGGCAGCGACAGGATGCGCTCGGTCTTCTTGGACTTGGGGTTGTGCTTGAACGCGAACGAGTTCTGGTGCTTGGGCGCGCCCTTCTTCATGTTGCCGCGCTGGGAGCTCATCGTGCTTGGTGTCTGGAGCTCTTGCTCGCTGTTGGCTGGATGTCTGTGTGAATGCTTGTTTGCTTGATTGATTGGCGCTTGCTTCCTTGGTGTGGCCTTGACAGAGGACCCGCTCCAATAGTGGACCCAGAAAATGGCACACTGTACCACTTTATCTGGTCCAGCAGTTGCGGCTCTCGTTCAAAGTGGCTACATTTTGATAATGACCATCACTCCCTCAATCTATCAGACTGCTCAGCAGCTCAGCAGCTCATATGAAGAGATGCGATCTTTCGCAGAGCTCCACGAAGATGACGCAGACGCACGCGCCACGAACGCGCTGCTGCTGGTCGTGAACGCGATCGGCATCCCCGTGCTCACGAGGGAGTATGGGGTGGTGCACACGCCGCCCAGCGCTGCCGTGGGCATCCTCAGCGCGCTCTACCACGCGTCCGCGAAAGGCGGCGCGTCCCCTCACCTGCTGCATGCACTCGAGTCGGAGCATCGCAAGATCGCGTACCACGTCACAAAGCAGGAGTTGCTGCTGGTGTTTGTGTGCGACAAGCAGCAACACGAGCGGAGCACTCTCTCCAATCGGATGACGGCAAGGATGCTGGAGACAGTGAGCGCCGCTCTCTCGATGCTGCTTGGCGCCCAAAGCTTGGAGAACCTCGATGCGTCCAAGCAGCGACTCGCGTTGTCAAAGCACACAGAGATGGTCGACTACATTGTCGAGAATTTCCGAAAGGATGCTCGGTTACTGCTGGGTCGGCCGCTTCGGCATCTTGCCGTTGAACACGTGAAGAACATCGAGTCGTCAAAGCTGCAGCAAGGTGTTTGGCTTCAGAATGGACTGGTAGTCGCAGAGTACCACCAGTATTTCTCCGTCAACAGTTGCAAACTCGACGCGGTTGAAATCGTGGTGCTTTCCATATTGACCGAGTGTCTGGCGTCGCGAGGATTGAGAAGCGCTCGCGAGATCGTGAGAGTCAACTGCTCGTCCAGTGGTGGTGTCATCATGAAATTGGTGATTGGATGTACCGAGTCTTCAGGCACGACTTGCATCGGCATCTTCAGCGAGGATTCGAGCGAGCACGAGCTGCAAGAAGAGGTAATGATAAAGGGGATATGGTTCGTGTACGTTTACTGTAGTTTGACTTACAAATGGGATGTTCTTGTGTTGGTTTTGTGCTCGGAAGCAGCAGCACCAACTTCGTATGCGCGGCCATGTTGATGAGAATAGGTGCTATTCGTCAGAAGCTTCTTCACCATTGCCCATCGAGCTCCTGAGATCTCTACCGACGACTTTTATTTGGTACGGATCACATTTTCCACCCAAAATCTCTACCCTCATGTTCTTTTCAACGACTGATTTGAAATGCGTCATTTGTGGATTCCTTGCGCAGCGGATACGCGTTACGACTTGACCACGTGGCGTCACCTTCCTGTCGAGCCATCAGTTTTCTCAACCCAAACTGGAAAACACTGTGGACTGACCGTATCCATCAAGCAGAGGCAAATGCCAACTCTGTGGACAAGGAGACTGCAAGCGGCGTCGATGAAAATTTCTTCTGGAAGACGCTCTGTGAATTCCTAGCTCTTCGGCTGGACTCGCTGCCGAGCGCCTCAGGAGCTTCACAGCCGATGGACTACAAGCGAGAAGATGAGGTAGGTTTACAATGTAGTACTTGCTCTCTCTTGGAATTTGGTTTCTGCGTGCAATGGATGGATGGCCATTTGATACAAACTCACACTGCACTGGCAATTCATTTTCGCCTGCTGGTCCCAGGTATTCTCCTTTCTGCATCACATGCGCGGCCCGCTGCAGTTCTTCTCCATTTGCCTTGGCTCAATACCATTGCAGCAAGTCCCAGTGATCGGAGATGCGCTGTACGAGCATTTCTCACACTCTCAATAATAAAAAAAGCAAACAAGCAAAAAGCGATTTTCGTTAACAACCCAATGAACTAAATTTAATTATAAACTTGTTGATATCCACACACGTTGGCTACTCTGGTTCGCCATTCTCCACGAGGTTGGGCGATTTGGTCTTCTGCACGTACGCCTTGATGTTCTCCATGGTCGTGTGCGCGATGCTGTTCAGTGCCTCTTTCGTGAAGTACGCCTGGTGGCCCGTGATGATCACGTTTGAGAACGTGAACAGGCGAGCGAGCGTATCGTCCGCGATAATCGCACCCGAGCGGTCTTCGTAGAAGTAGTCGCCCTCGCCTTCGAAGACGTCCAGTCCCACAGCTCCCACTTTTTTCGCCTTGAGCGCCTTCACGAGCGCTGGCGTGTCGATCAAACCGCCACGGCTCGTGTTAATGATGGTCACCCCGTCCTTCATTTTCGCGATGCTCTCCTTGTTCACGACGTGGCGAGTCGATGGAAACAGCGGACAGTGGAGCGAGATGATGTCGGACTGAGCCCAGATCTCGTCAAGCGACACGTACTTGACGCCATATCCAATTGCTTCTGGGTTCTGAGCAACGTCATACGCGATAACTTTGCAGCCAAAGCCACTGCAAAT
The DNA here is from genome assembly GCA_023334195.1 of Globisporangium emineosum. Taxonomy (NCBI): domain Eukaryota; phylum Oomycota; class Peronosporomycetes; order Pythiales; family Pythiaceae; genus Globisporangium; species Globisporangium emineosum. Next base: position 12,190 of record JAASGK010000986.1, read on the forward strand.
GCGAGCAAAAAGAGCGCCGATCTTGCCCGTGCCGACGACGCCGACCGTTTTGCCATTGATATCTGAGCCAAGGAGACCATCCAAGCGGAAGTTGAGCTCGCGCGTGCGGTTGAACGAGCGGTGGATCTTGCGGTTCAGTGTCATCATCAACGCCGCGGCATGCTCTGCGATGGCAAATGGAGAGTAGGCAGGGACGCGCATGACTGGCATGTTGAGCTCTCTTGTGACGTTGAGGTCGACCATATCGTACCCTGCACAGCGCAGGAAGAGTGCGCGCGTGCCATTCGCGTAGAGCTTGCGCAGCGCCGCCTCGTTCGCTTTGTCGTTGACGAAGATCACGACGCCCTCGCAGCCCGTCGCGAGCTGCGCGTTGTGCACGCACAGTCGGTTTTCAAAGAAGCTGCGGCCACAAAACACAACACGTCACTTTGAGGTTAGCGTTGATTGCCATACGTAGCAGCTCTTCACAAGAGGAACAGCAACGTACAGCAGCTCGTGGTCTTTCGCAATGCCGTCTCTCTTCGCGATGTCCGTCATCGTCTCGATGTCGTACTGGTGCGCCGAGAAGAACGCGATCTTTATGCCCTTCTTGGCGTCTGCACGCGGTTTGTTGCTGCTGGCGTTGGTGCTGAAGCTGCTGCTCGCAGCGAACTGCGGGCTCCGCTGTTGCCACAATGGAGCTGCCGCTGCTGCGCCTCGTCGTACTCGAGCGCGCAAGAGCGCCTGAGTGAGGCTTCCTGTTGTTGCTCGGCGCATGGTGGAGCTAGACGGATTGGCTGGGCTATTGGATATTGAGCTGCTGCTTGAGCTCTGGTATTCGCTTGATGTTCAGGCGGTGGAAAACGTGAATGAGCACTTCCTGTGTGGTGGAAGCCGCAGTTGGGGACATAGACAAGCCATCTGTGTCGCGTGTTTTTTTTGCGGGAAATTTGAGCTTTTCGGTGGTTGAGCGGATCTTTTCGCACCCATTTCAGTCATGTACCAGCGACAAACTGTCACTGAATAAGAAAATGAAAAAACATGTGAATGTTGAAATTGACAATCAAATATATACAAAGCAGACAAGGGGGATATGAAGATATGAAAGTTCGTTCTAGCGGATACCTAACAGTGCGGTCTTGTTAGTTCGTGACTTGGTTCTTGAGTTCGGCCTTGAGCACGTACGCCTTGATGTTCTCCATGGTCGTGTGTGCAATGTTGTTCAGTGCCTCCTTGGTGAAGTACGCCTGGTGGCCCGTGATGATCACGTTCGGGAACGTGAACAAGCGAGCGAGCGCATCATCCGCAATGATGGCACCC
>JAASGK010000987.1:0-13486 GCA_023334195.1 Globisporangium emineosum
GCGCGCAACCATCTTGCACTGCTGGCGCCACACAAAGATACTCGACGAGGACATCTACGAGCTTGTCGAGAGCTTTGACAAACTGCGAGCTAGCGCACCATCGCTTTGCTAGGTTCTCAATAAGTGAATCCATTTCAAACCATACAAGTTTTACACAATACCTTCGACAATTTATATGCCCATAATTTGCATTGCCTCTCAAAATGTATATCGATTTGCGCCAATTTTGATGTAACTTATTGGGAGTGGCATCTGTATATCGATGGTTGCGATAGTGTCGGAACTGTCCGCCAGATCAATTGCAAGATGGTACAAGTGCTTTAAACGCACTGGGAACGTTGACGTAGCAGCTCACCCAAATAGAAAGTCGAGATGGCCATTAGATCTGTGTGCGTAAGCAGTTTGAGACCCGCGAGCAGGGTAAGCTCTTCATCCCGCATTTCCCGCTCTCGCAGGCAAGCGCGTGCTGATCGACCACACAGTGAGAGGCGGTAGCAACATCGTGTTTGTGTGCAAGAGCGAGACCGAGTGCGACTTCAAAGTGCGCATCCTGCGCTCCAAGAAGAAAGGCGAGAGCGCGTTCTACACCACGACACTGATCACGAACTACGGCGACCAGTGCACGGGCAAAGTGTCGATCACGAAGAAGCGGGTGATGAAAGAGATGGGCACAGGGTCCTAGACGAACACGACGCTCAAGCTCACGGGCTCAGAGGCGCAGACGATCGTGAGCAAGATCCAGGGCAGCAGCGCGACCAGTTCGCGCGTGAAGACACAGATGCCCGTGGTGATCGAGACGACGGTCAACGACGCCATGACCGAGGCGCAGGAGCTGCAGGCGCTGCTTTCTCAGTTCCAGGAGCAAAGCCAGAGCCCGTCAATCCACGTGGACATATACAATGAGAGTGCGCTTCGACGCACCTTTCTCAAGCTGCCGTACTCGACTCAGATCCAGAAGCAAAGCGCGCATCCTGGGACTCGAGATAGCTTTTTCGTGTCGTCATTGTTGCTTTGGCCGCAGACAACGGACACCATGTCGTGCAGGTAGAGCTTCAGCGCACCGCTCACGTCGCCGGGCTTCTCGAGGAATGTCCAGAGGTGGTCGTATTCAGGCTCGAAAGATCGAGTCGTGAGTCCGAACTCGTCGCTCATCGCGAGATTCCACTTCTTCGCCGGAGGACACGTACATCTGCAACCTGGAGAACACTAGTGGGGAAAACGAGCGCATAAACAAAGAGCTAATGCAAGCTTCTAGCAACTTTCATTTCTTGCTTATCTTTTTCATATAAATGTACGCCACTACCAACGAAAAAACTCCTCAGGATTGTTAGAGACCCAGTCTAACGACCGCTTCAAGCGGACTCTGTCGCTTTCAAGAAGGAGGGCCACATCCTCGTGCGTCATTCCAACACATACATCGGAGCGATCATGTAGATCAACAACACCATCAGTGATCTTCTTTCGATGAAGAAAGTATCGCCGTTCAGCCCGACTGCACCATTTCGCACCATACCGCTGCTCGAGTTGCATCACATGAGGTTCATTTCCGATTCCTGCACTTCTCTCCACATATCAGTTATAGCAACAATCCCTCTGCTCATCGTGTATCTTGCAGGCAAGTTGGCATCCCACAGTCTGAAGAGCTTGGACGAGCGGGAGGCGGGGCCGATGCCGTTGGAACACGGGGTGTATTGACACGGATACATTGAGGTTTCCGCTCATCAAGTCCGCCACTTGACCAGATGCTTCTCGAACTGCTCCTGCTACGACACCAAGCTGATCTTGGAGCCCTTGGAATAATCACCTTGACTCAGAATGACTCGCATCGATTTTGGCTGACAATACTGGTAGTGGTTGCTGGAGAGTTTGGCTCGTAGACTTGCTTTCTTTTGCCATCTCGCTTGTTAGCTGCTGTGCGAAGGCTGCGTACTCTTGGGTGCAAAATAGCTCGTTTCTCCAGATTGGGTGAGCAGGGAATAATAATGATAATGATAATGAGGTGTATTGAGGAACGCTTAGGCGACCAGCAATATCCATCCCAAGCACTACCCCCCGGAGGCGATGCCATGCTGGGTCGGGTCTATCTACGATGTCGTCACACGACACCCCGAGCGGCAGCCCGTCGCCGCGCGGTCTCTCGCTGACGTGGCACGTTCCCGCGCCGACGTCGATGTATCGACCTGTTCCTCGTCTTCCAAGAGCGAGGTGTCGAGCCAGTGCGTCACATCTGAGTGAATGTGGATGATGTCGCGTCTTGAATCCGCGTGCACTTGGCAGGACTCTCGTTAGATGGTGTCACCGTACTCGATACCAATATCCACCGACACCAGCTTGGGACCGATGAAGTCGATTAGCGGAAGCAGCGCCTGGTGATTTGGAATCTCGAACGGTCAGTGATGTAATTAAGCTGCTGTAGCCAACATCGCCAATGTCGCTTGATGCCGCCGGTTCAAAGTGGCCAACCGAAGCTCGAGGAACGACACAGTAGCCGTAATGTGGGACAATTAAGTCGACCCACTTAAAACGCGTGTGGTTCCTCATCACATGAAAGAGGCCGTCTTGTTTCAGCGCGAGCGCCTCTGGATTCGCTCCCAACTGAGTTCCGTCGTCGATTGGCTTGATCGTGATTGTTGTGCTCGCTTTTAAAGAAGCAAACCCAGGATCTTCGTCGCCACCGCCACCATTGTCTCCTTCGTCTTGAATATCCAGCAGCTCCTTCGCCGGATTCGTCGCCATAAGCATGTCGACGATGCCGACCATATCTTCGCCCTTCAAGTCTGCGTGGGCAATCGTCAGGCTTGCGATACTGGACTTGGACTCCTTGCTGAAGAGAGCATACGCCAGCCACTGCAAAACCTTCCTTTGCCACTCGCGCGAAGATCCGCCGCCCAGATACGACAGCTCCAATGTCTCGAAATCCTTACACACTGCAAGCGAGGACCAAACTGCTTCAAGTAGTCGTGCGTCTCATGCTCCGTCGGGATTCCAATTCCGGAGCGACAAATCCCTCCACTTGCCACTGAGAATCTTCTTGTAGCCTTCCAACGCCCGCAACGAAGATCCATCTAATACCGCGTGTAGAATTGGACCCAGCTCGGAGATCGGCAGCCGTCCCAACGCCGAGGTGTTGCTGATGTTGATATCACCACTTTGACGGACCCCTAAAGCGATCAGCTCTGTCAAAAGTGGTGCAGCATCTTGCTCAAGTTTAAACGAGCTGAAATGAAGAGTCACGCGCAGATCTGTGTACGGAAATCGATACCGCCACTCGCCGTCCTTCCTTTGAGGTACCGCAGCTGACTCTTGGTTGGTTCGTTCGACGACTGCTTGCACCAACTCTAGCACAGACTTCAAATACGTCACCGACAAATCCGGTCCATTCCGCCCTGTCGTCATGAAAACCCCCACTGGGAGCCGCCAGTGTTTCTCCACCATCGCCTTCATTGCCGGTGTGAGTTGGCTGTGAATCGCTTCAAACGCGAGGCGGAACTCGCCCCGCAACAGGTTCTCGTCGAACGCGAAGAAGAACTCCTTGAACACTTCGACGTCAACAATGTGCTTGATACAATCGTCGTTACGATATTCGAGTAGAAACCAGCAAGGCGACGCGTGGTGTAGCGCTGGGTCGCAGTGGACCTGCGGCTATTTGTCCTCTGACGCGTGCTCAGCAGCTACGACGATTGCGAGCAGCTCCAGCATCTCTCGGCTCCGACGCACGTTCTCGCGCCAGTTCCGCTCGGTGGACGCAATACCCAAGTTCATGTGCACGCAATCGTACTCGTCCATGGGAATCCGCCTGGTGATTTCGTCCATTTGCTCCAGGTGCACGTGCCAGGATTTGAGGATCACGCGTCAGCGCTTTGGGATGTTGCTCCAGCCCGTCATTTCAGATTGTTCCTTGCACTGCTTTGCTCTGAACGAAGTCTGTTCAAGAGAAAGGATGGTTCAGGATACCGTTAAGCCGTTAAACACCGGTATTGAGTTTGGCTGAGTCACGATTCCACTCGTCTTCACAACACTCCTTCACATTCCACAAAATTTGACATGAACCTCACACAACATTCTGTTACAACAACTATACCTGAGGATCAACCTCGTAAAGTCGAATCCGACGAGTCTTCCGATCAGCAGCAAACTCAAAGATCAACGAAACCACGCCCCGGTCGAGTTTCCCCATCTCCGCTGAGCGATTTTGAGTTTGTGTCCTCGCTCGTTTACGTGCCGGCGACTCGTCAACTGCGCTGAAGAATCGCACGACACTTAGGAACGCTACCCGGCACTCGACTGGGAAAATCTTCCCCACTCCAGACACGATCTGTCCGTGGTACTTCATGAAGAGAGGCTTGAATTTCTTCATCTGCTCTGAGTAGATCTCCAGCTGGAGCAGCTCTATGACCGAGTTTCCCACGAGCATACCCAAAATGGAGGTCAGGATCCTTTCATCTAGCGGGTTGTCGGAGTGCGAAAACAGCGACAGCTTTTGGAGCGTTTGTGCTGCTCGGCTCGCGGGATTTTGCAGAACGCTCATGAAATCCATCGTCTCCAGCGACGCAGTGAAGCAGTCGAAGCGCAACTCGGTAATGCTGCATCGTCCTTGTACATACCCTGCGATCAACTCGGGCTCGATTTCGTCGCTCTGGGGCTCGCTGATTCGAAGAGCCTTCAAATGTGGACACGCCTCGAAAACTTGGCGGAGACTCTGACGATCTACGATGACCTCTGGAGATGTCTCAAGAGAGACCAACGTACTGCCGAGGTACTTCAGAAGCGGGAGAAACCGGGTCACGTCCACATCGACCCCCAGTGCCAACCGAAGAGACTTGATGGATCCGCGGTAGCCCCACGATAGAGACGTTTCCGAACTTGACTCTTCACTTGGCTCGTAGCGGACAATCGATTCGCGTGGGGCAGTGCAGTATCCAAAGCAAGGGACAAGAACCCCCACCCAGTCGTTCTCTGGATTGTCTTCGATCACTCGGTAGATACCTTCCCCTTTGAGCTCGAACGATTCACGCTGGTTCATTTCGCTCTCTCTGTTGAAAGGGTCGATCTTGATCGAGGTCCCCTTCCGCACCAGCACTGACCGCGGCTCTTCAGCTTCCCCAGCATAACTTTCAGGATCCTCAGAGAAATACGCTCGCACATCTGGGTCTTCGTCGTCAGGTCCGGCCACATCCTCCTCGTCTTCTCCAATTTCAGCGTCACTGTCGTACGGTTCGTAATCTCCCGGCTGCGGCACGTACGGTCTGTTTTCGAGCAGCTCACTATCTCCGGCTGTCCGACAAAGTCCACCGAGTTTATTCGCAGGGTTGCGCGTGTTCAGGATGCTGATGATGGCGTTCATGTCCGTCTGGTAAAAGTCCAGCTCCGAGATCGTCACTTTCGACACTCGAGCAGTCGAGTCTTTGCTGAACAGCGCGTACGCGAGCCACTGCCACTTTTTCCCTCTTGTGCCATTCGCGAGGTTGGCGATTGCAGAGTCTAGTTGCAGCTCGTCGAAGCATTGCGAGCCGCTCAGCGCCGAGAAGAGAGCCTTGAAGCGGCGAGCGTAGGAGTGATTCCCCTCGGATGAGCTCACGAAAGTCTTCTTGCCGATGTGAGCATAGCTCTCGGTCGGTGGGAGACTGCTAGAACAGTCACCACCACCACCGCTTCCGAGTCGCTTGTTGGTCGACGACACGCGGCTTGCTATCGCGCGTAGCAACGGCTCAATCTCCTTAATCGGCAGTTTTCCGAGAGCCGCGTCCATTGCAAAGTCCAGGAGGGGGTAGAGCCCTGCTGTCTGGGTTCTCAGTGTCATAAATTCCGCGAGGATCGTCGTCGCACCCTTGTGCAGCTCAATCCGTCCAATGTGCAGCTCCACGTCGTTCAGCGACAGCTTGGAGAAGTACTGACTACTAGGGTCCTCTGGGTATTCTGCTGCGGCTGAGATCGCCAGACACTGCTTCACTGTACTCACGACGTCCTCCAGGTACGCGTTCACGTGCTGGGGCTCCAGTGACCGCGACGGGATAAAGCGCAGACACACCTCGACTTTCGAGTGTGTGTTGAGCTCGCGGTGCATCTCCGGGGTCATCTCGCTCAGTATACTCTGCATCGCGAGCCGGACCGTATCGCTCACCCCACCACTACCGCCACCTTCAAACGCTGTGAAGAACGCGCGGTAGAACGCGGTATCCTGCGCCAGAGCCGGGCACTTCGAGTCGCCGAGCTTGAGCCACATGCCGAGCGGCAGCGTCCAGTCGTCCCAGAACGGCGACTTGAGGCACTTGCACTTGTAGCGCAGCAGCGCTTGCCAGGCCACCGGGTCGATGTACAGCACCATCGTGAGCAGCTCCAGCGCCTCGCGGAGCCGCACGACGCGCTCCAGGTACGAAGTCAGCGGCTCGGGCGGCTCGGGTCGCATGCGCACGCAGAGCATGAGGTCGTTCTTGTGGTCCGGGAGCAGCTGCAGCACCGCGTGCTCGCGCAGGAATGCGCACCAGGGCTCCAAGAACGCCCACTTGCGGATCGACTTGCGGAGGTAGTAGCGCGTCATGTGCTTGCTTGGTTTGTGTTACTTGCTTGTTGAGCTTGTGTTGCTTATTTGAACTGTGAGCAGCGTGTTTGACAGTGTCACATACACACACACACGACGACGCAACACAAGTATTTATTTTTCACAAAAGTGGAAAGGGTGTACCCAAGCGTACACTGTGCGCAACGCTTGAGATTTTGATGCCATTAAAGGGGAGTAAGAGGCCTCGAAATACTGCCAAAATCTCATTACTTCTTCGCGACCAAAAAAATCTCAATTTCAATAGTGGACAATGGTGGACTGAGCACCTTTTGGTCGCGAAGAAGTAATGAGATTTTGGCAGTAAACGAAGGGTTTATTGCTTGATGGCAATTGGCTAAAAAACCATCACACACGCCAAGCACCCACCCAGGGCGATGAATTGACAGAACAATGAATGGCTGAAATTAGGCGTATGGTGGTGTTTTTAGCCAATGGGAAGGTGGTATTTGGAACTTCAACCTCCGTCTGTTTCTCACGCGCCGCAGCAGAAATCAGTCACAAATGGTGTGTTTCTCTTCACTTTGAAATGGATTGATGTGTTGAAAATATATGAACATGTGATTTCTTTTCTTTCGCCACTCACCTGGCCGGGATCGGCGCTGAGCAGAGTTGGTTGGTTCATCATGGCGCGTACTGGTTGAGCAGCACCCCTGTTGGATAAAAACAGAGAAGACCAACGGGGAACGAACTGGAAAGGCTCGGTAGAACGTCACATGCGGGTATTTTATTATGAGATGACCACCAACGTGATTTTTTTGTCAACAATGTACTGCTGACATTAATTAAATCATCATATTAGTGGTCTTCATTGCTTATATCAAACGGTAATATTCCAGTACAACGAAGCGACTAAGCCTCGTCCAACCCAGTAGTACCAATGTTGACCTCTCTCAGGGCCATCGCCCTCAACACATTCCCACGACAAGTGACGCTCGGAGTCTTTCTATCGCATCCTTTGGATCGTGGGGACGATTGGACTCTGTGACGACAACGAAATCACTTGCGCTGGCAGCAACTTCGTAGTGCGAGCGTTAAACATGCTGAAATACACACTTTAGTACCCGCAAACGTCGAGTAGCTTCCACCGTCGCAGGTCTTGGGCGGTGTCTCAAAGCTATTGGAGGTCCTCGAGGGTACTTCAAAGTATATTGGTATCGTCTCTTCGCTCGGCTACACACATCCCCACAAACGTGACCACCAGCAATACCCAATTGCCAACAGAGTGTTTCCTTCCTACGCGACGCTATCGTCGTCCGAGTCCATCTCCTCCCGCAAGTACGCATCGGGTAAAAAGCGGAGTGGGTTGGTGTCGGTGATTTGAATCCGGATGCGCCGGGTTTTCGGCTCTCCTGCGAACCGGAAAATCAGCGACAGCACGCCACGGTCGATGCGCTCCAGATCCACGGCGGAGCGGCGACGAGCTCGCTTACTCTCAGGCGGACCATCAGCCTTGGTGTGTCCGCAGCTGTAGGACTTGAGCACACTCAGGAACGCGAAGCGGCACTCGAGAGGTGGCGGTAGACCTTTCGCTCCGTGAAGAACTTGCCCGTGAAACTTCAGCAGCCGACTCTTAAATCTCTCCGCTTCTTCTGGGTAAATCGCGATCTCAAAGTACTCGAGAACTGAATTCGCCTTTAGCATTTCGATAATCGCGTTGAGGATCGCGTCACCAAAGTCGCAGTTTTCACCATGATACAACGTCAGCTTCTGGAGCGTCTGTGTGATCTCGGTCGTCGGGTCTTGAAGCGCGCGGATAAAGTCGAGGGTTGGCGGGCGTGGACGAATGCTGCCCAAGTGCAGCTTCGTGAGCTTGCAGCGTCCTTCCGCGTACGCCGAGAGAAGATCCTCGTCGGGCCAGTCATCTGCTCCGTCAATCCGAAGGGCTTTCAAATGAGGACAGACCTCGAGCACTGCGTGGAGCGTCGACGGACTCAGAAACAGGTCTTCTTCCAGCTCCAGAGAAGTCAACTTCGTCCCCAGATACTTCAGAAGTGGGAGGAAGATTTTGGCGTCCACAATTGTCAAGCACGACAAACGTAGTGCTGTGATGGAGCCATTGTAACCCAGCGAGATGGAGCTTGTCATGCTCTCTGGAACTGGTACAAAGTGCTCGACAAGGTCGCGCTTCACGTTGCAGGATCCATAGCTTGGGACGATGATGTTCACGAACTCACTGCTCAAATCATTGGTGATGACCCGAAACACGCCATCTTCGCTCAGCACCAGTGATTCTTCCTCGACGCCTTGACTCTCTGGTGTAAATTGTTCAATAACAATCAAGGTCCCTTTCTTGAGCACCACCGACCCAGGGTCTTGCGGCGGCTTCTCCGTGTCTTCGAAATTCTCAGTGAAGTAGGCTCGAACGTCGGGGTCCTCATCTTCGATCCCGGGTTCATCTTCCGAGTCAATGTAATCGTCATCATACTCGGCTCCAGCTTGACCAGCGTTGATCGCAGCTTCATCGTCATCATCTTCATCATCTTCATCATCTTCATCATCTTCATCGCCGGCTTCCCTACTGTCAGCATCCCCAACATCGTCCATACCAGCCCCGTCTTCACCATCAACGCTGCCATCGGTCTCAATAGACACACCATTAGAGGTCTCGTCTTCGCTGTTAGTCTGGCTGCTGGTCTCTCGCTCGCTTCTCTCACTAATGGGCACACCATTGACGGCTGCGGCTTCACTGTCAGTAGACCTGTCGTCGTCGTCTTGATCGCTATCGTCATCGCTGCTGTCAGATCCCTCACTTCCTTCATCGTCGATGTCGGATTCATCGTTCGAGTCAGCGTCTTCGTCTTCTACATCATCGTTTTGCGCAACGGCCACCGGCTGCCGTGCAAGTTGCACTAGGTCTTTCGACCGTCTCGTAAACCCGCCGAGCTTGCTGGCAGGGTTCTTCGCCATCAGGATACTGAGTATCGAATTGATGTCTTCCTGGTAGAAATCCAGATCGCATAACCCAACTTTCGTGACGGTCGTGGTCGACTCTTTGCTGAAGAGCGCATACGTGAGCCACTGGTATCTCTTCGCTCGCGTGCCGTACCCGATTCCACACGTCAGATTGTCCATCTGGAACTCGTCCGTGTGCTGCGGGGTTTGAATCGCAGAGCACACAGCCTTCCAGCGTAGCGTGAACGCGCAGTTCGCCTCACGCGTGATGTGTCGGTTGCTGTTCGCGACATAGACGAAATTCGGGCTTGGAAGCTCTTCGCTTCTGGTTACCATTGGAGTCGGAGTGCGATTCACCAGCGCTGTCAACAGCGGCTCGAACTCTGTAGCAGACAAACTTCCAATCGGGGAGCCAAAGCCAACGTCCGTCCCTGGGTAAAACCCCACACTCTGGATGGGGAGTCTTAGGAACTCGGCCAGGATCTGCGATGACCCAGGGAGCAGCGTGAGTCGCGTGGTGTGCATCTCGACGTCCCCTAGCACCAACCTCGATGACCACACATTGTCGACAGTGTTATCGCTTGCTGATAAAGCGAACGATGTCGCTTGGTCTCGCGCTTTCACCGTCGCCTTGACCATCTTCACGACTTTTTTCAGGTACGCGTCCACATGCCGAGGCTGGATCCCGCGGGGCGGGATACATCGCACGTACACCGGGAACGTCTCGTGGCACCAGAGCTTGTAGCGCATCTCACGGGTCATTGCGTTCTGGATCTTCGCGGCTGCGGCTCGGAACTTGGCTCGCTTCGGACTCGTCGTGTCAAAATCGCAGAAGAAGACGCGGTAGTAGTCTGTGTCGTGCTCGTCGCCGCTCGCTTTTGTATCGCCCAGCTTGACCCAGAAGCGCGGCGGCAGGGCCCAGTCGTCCCAGAACTTGTGCTTCTCGCAGCCACACCTGTCCAGCAGTAACTGTTGCCAGGACACTGGGTCCACGACCGCGAGCATCGCGAGCAGTTCGAGCGCTTCGCGACACATGAGCACCAGCTCATGCGGCGAGAGCGTGCGCCAGTACTGGCGCGGGTGCAGGCGCACGGAGACCATGAGCTCGTCCAGGTGGTCCACAGTTACGCGGATGCGCGTGGTCATGCGCAGGAACTCGCACCAGGGCTCCAGGGCGGGCCACTTGCGGCTCGCCTCGCAGACGCGGCTCACCTCCTGCATATCCTTCTCTCTTAATGATCGCTTTCGAGTTGAGTGACCACTTGGGAAGTTTGATGATAGGAAACAAAAAAAGGAATCCAATGTTCAAGACATCTCGATGACATCCCGAATCGATTGTGGAATAGGATATTGTACCTAAAACAAACCTCAATAAATTAGTGTCTTCAAGACACCCTTAACCTTAAATTAGGACATGTCCTCCTGTTTCTAGCATAGAGTTTTCGCTTTTGGCCAGATTATCTGACTCAGATATCGCTTGGCTTTTAGGCGCAGTTCTAACCGTGGGATTGTGGATTAGGGGCTGATTTGGCAGGATGACACCACCGAGTGCCATGGCTCGTTGCATGTGCCAGGTGCCAGAAGCGTCTCTGTCGCGCCGCCGCCTATTCTGCAGCAGGTTAGGTTCCCGTCACCATGGCTTCGGTTGACAAAGACAGAGCCATATCCCTCGCTCTACTTCTTTGTGTGGCAGCATCAGCGTTAGTTGGTAATGATGATCGAAAGGAGGCGTTGGAGCGGCAGCGACTCGATTGGAAGCATCACTCTCAGCTACTTTTGAATGAGGGCGAGTTTCGTAATTACTATCGAGTGTCGTATAGAGCATTTGAGAAGCTCCTCCAGAAGCTATCGCCGTCGCTGCTCGTGAATGAAGCTCAGCCCCGACGCCGAACAGGATCGAACCTATAACAGTCATGAACAAAGTGCAGATGTGCGTGAGCTGGCTTGCTGGGTACTCCTACCAACCAACAAGAGCATTACCGGGGGGTCAGCAAAACAGCTTTTTTTGCAATATCCATTGGGTGATGGATGCTATTCGAGAACACACGGACCTTCAACTACGCTTTCCAGCTACTCCGTTTGAACGGAAGCGACTTGCTGGATCATTTGCGAAGATGAGCAGCAACAATGCAATGCGAGGGTGCATTGGAACGATCGGCCGGTGGCTGTGCTATGTTCAAGTACCCCGGCGTGGAGAAGTTGGACGCGTGGCATCCTTCTTTTCTGGTCATTATCAGCGCTACGGTGTCAACATCCAGGCGTGCTGTGATCACTTGAGTCGATTTACGGCAATTTCCTGTGGGTGTCCAAGTGGAATGGGTGATGCGGTCGCTTACCTAAAATGGGGTGTCTCGCGTGTTGCTAATACATTTCCTCCTAGGATGTACTCGGTGGGTGGCAACGCTTACTGCAACAGCAACAGCTTGCTGACACCGTTCACCAAGCCTAGGACAACAACTGAGAGCCACGACAGCTTCAATTTCCACCTCAGCCAACTGAGGATTAGAGTGGAGATGGCGTTTGGTTTGTTAGTTAACAAATGACGGATCTTCAAATCACCACTCCGAGTTCGAATCAAGAACGTACCGAACGTCGTCCACATGGCGTGCATCTTGTACAATGGGTGCATCAACGCCCGCCTTGAAGGAGAAACAGCGTGCGCGATCAAGAAAGATGATGAGATCTTGTGGAAGTGTTGTCTGCATTGAATTTATGTTCGGTTTCTGGATCGGATTTGACAGTGAACAACAGCGACTCTTCGGACTACAGACGTCTCTTCAGCCAAAGCCAAAGCCAAGTGCAGTTCGAGACGGTGACTGAATCCGAGCTACTTCGAAAAAACAATCTTGTCCGTCCGGAGCACAACATACGACGCGCGGCAAAAGAACAAGAAGGCAAGTGAAGTTATAGACATCATATTTGTTATCCTGTTCTCCCGAAATTTTACGATGGCTTGCTGAATTGAGCCTCCAACTCTGCTAACTTCTCGCGATAGATCGACAGGCTGCTCAAAAGGTGGGCGACTGGACGGTTTTCAGATTTCAGGAATTCGATTCGATCTTCTATTTGGTTGACAAGTTGGTTCAGTTTCATTAGCTCGTCGATTGGTGATGCTGTTGAAGCCAACACTTTGTCTGATAGAACCTTGATTGTTTCGAACAGCTCGCTCTTCCATTTCTTCGCTGGAGGTGGTGCCGTATTGTTAGAAGCTGTTCGTTTCAAGGAATCGAACTGATATTCTTCGAGAAAGCCCCCAGCCACAAACTGCGTCAGGTTTGTCTTGACTTGAAGGCACACACGGAGATAGAGAACATCGATACTGCCGTCGCAAAAAGCGAAAAAGACGCTGCTGTGCTCGCCCGACCGTGTGAACTTCGCCATAGCCTTCACGTACTTCGAGTTCACGTGTTTCCACATCTCGTGTAGTTTCAGCGCATCGTGAGCGACGATAACAGACGGATCTAGGCTGGAAAAGCGGGCGTTTGTGCTCAGGAGCTCATTGTAGTCAACGAGGTTGTTGTTGAATTCAGCACCAATGTCTCTCCAAAATGCTGCGTTTCCGTTCAGATCGTGCGTCTCCAGTTGCTGTCGACTGGATTTAGAAGTACAGATATAATGCTCACTGTTCTGAAGTACTACAGAGATTAAGAGTGAAAAAGAGTGCGTTAATCTCACGAAATTATCATTTAAACGGACACAAAGACTCTGTCATCGCCCTTCATAACCATTATGCTCGAAAAACACGGGCTGAGCGAAACAGCTTTGTTCCGGTGCACCTAGCATGCGGCGAGCACTCGTACGCTTTCGTAGCTCGACGTACCAATTCAGTGGCGGCGATGGCGACCAAGCACGGGCCTGTGTGCTCTCAGCCCTCTCGGACCTGCTGCTTCGACAGGTCGAGCCACATCCCCTCAGTGCTCCGCCAGTCGGCCTGACGACGGCAGATTTCTACTTGCTGTTCTTCGACGGAGGATCGCGAGGCAACCCCGGCCCAGGAGGGTCGGGCTCGGTCATCGTCCGTGTGCACGCGCCGAC
>JAASGK010000988.1:0-13477 GCA_023334195.1 Globisporangium emineosum
CTCTTGGGAGACGAGGAACAGGTCGATACATCGACGTCGGCGCGGGAACGTGCCACGTCAGCGAGAGAGATCGCGCGGCGACGGGCTGCCGCTCGGGGTGTCGTGTGACGACATCGTAGATAGACCCGACCCAGCATGACATCGCCTCCGGGGGGTAGTGCTTGGGATGGATATTGCTGGTCGTTTAAGCGTTCCTTAATACACCTCATTATCATTATCATTAAAGGTTAAACCTCGATAGTGTGGTCTCTTTCGCTTTTTGCAAAAACCGACTCGTCGTTTTTTCCTCAAGAGTTTCACAACGTGGAAAAGAATCTTCTCTCGTAAATACTATTGAATATTATAAAGATTTATATAATCCAGTATTTCCGATAAATTAAAAGTTATGGAAATTGCTGCTAACCGCAAATTAATGTTTTTCCTATTGTCAAAATTTTGACCGTTGATAACGGTAACTTTCGATTGCAAAAAATTGTTGCACCAAAATCTCTTGGGAGATGCAGCCCGCGCTCGACGCCCTTGACCGCGGCGTGCAGCAGCTCTTCGCAAGGCCAGCGCGCCGCAGGAGCCTCCAATACCACCAACAGCAGCACCACAACCCCCAGCACGTGCCGCCGACGCCCTCTGCCGCCGCATCGACACGCGCGCAGCACCCGCTCTGCGAGTGTCTCGCGCTGCAGCCGCTGCCTGACGATTGGCTGTACCTGCGACGTCACCCCGTGCTCAAGCGCCACATGCTCTCACGATGGCAGGAGCTCTGCGATCAGTATGACAACAGCACTCCACAGCAGGCTCAGAACAAGCCTATCACGTCTCTTAGCGCCGTGTCATCTTCTGTGCCAGCTGCATACGCGAGACGGCGCGCGACTGTCGTGCAGAGCGTGAATGCGCTCTGCGTGCTGCTCTACCAGTGCGGACTGCTGCACGTGCACGAGATCGAGTTTGTGCGCTTGCTGGTGTCGAAAACACTCGCACGTGGGCTGGGCGACGTGCTGCTGCTGATGCGTGAGGGCCATGTGAGCGAGTTGCCGTTGCGTGTGCGCATGCTGCTGCTCCACGTAGTGCTTGAACAAGTCGTCGTACCAGCTGCAACCCAGAAAAGCAACAGCTGTACCAACAACAAGCGCGAGTTGCAAGCGGAAATCTCAACGCAACGACTGACGGAGGACTTGTGCATGAGTCTGCAGGAAGACGTGCTCGAAGCGATGACGAACAAGAGAGCGAGAGGCCGAACAAGAGCTGTCGGAGCTACGCCCAGCCGGATGAATGCAAGCCCCGGGGGTATGAGGACGGCAGAGCGTCGCGAGTCAGGAAAGAGTAGCGCTGTTGCCCCAGTATGTGAGTTTTGCAGGCAAGCTGAGGATCAAGCTGCAGCTGCTGGAGCTTTGGTCAGCTCTCCCTGGATCGAGCTCCAGAGGCTGAGCTCGACGGTTCAAGAGGTACTCGATGGCGTTGAGAATGGGAAGCTGTTCTTAGACGAAAACACGAGTACAACAGTGTCGAAGCTCGCGGGTTTGCGCAATTTGCTGGCGAGATCTGATGTGAAAGCCCGACTTGCAACGCGTGATAGTGCTCGCTTTCACCTGCAGAGCGCTACGCAGCCATTCGAGAACAACAGCAGCAGCAATACACTCCAGCAACAGTGGACCTTGAGCGTGAAGAAGTACGAGCAGATCCGCTGGAGCACGCTGTCATCAAGCCCAAGCACTCTCCAAACAGACAGCGCAACTGCAACGGATGTCAACATGGTGCTGTGGGGAAACGTATGGGAAAGAGAGCTCCAGCGGTTCGCTCCAGCAAAGCAGCTGCGCGTGTGTGACATCATTTTGCACTGTGCAAAAGCAGATTTCTTCACTCGTCTTCCGAGCTTCAGCAGCACCAGCATCAACATCGTCAAGACCCACAGAAGCAGCAAAACGACAGCAAGCCTTCCAGGGTATCGTCTCATCTGTCAAGTGCTTCGAGCTCTACAGGTTGATTGTTTCACTGCAGTCCTACTGTTCCTGCAAGCCTGGACTTCGACTGCAACGCTGGGAAGCCTCTCAGTCGCTGGAAGCCGCCGTCATTCACAAATGCCAGTCTCAAGCATGTCGACGACGAGGGCGAGCAACTCGATTGCCGCAGTTTGCCAATCGTACCTGGAGCAATTGCTACGTGAGTCTGAGCGGAGAGTGTGGCTTGAAGCAGAAGACGACAATCCTGTCATCCGGTTACAAGGCAAGACGAATTCTGCAGAGACGCCAGTGAACGGTGAGCAACTCGTCGAGCTCTTGCATTCTTTGTACACTATCTTTGCTGATGCGCTCGTCTGTGATGATGACCGCGGGTCGCAACGACCGCCGTACTGCAGACACTGGGATCGCATCCTGCTGCTTGCCCACCCTGTGGACGGATCGACAGACAGTGATAAGCATTCAGCGAGTTTGAGCTGGCTGAATGCACTTGTGCTCTGCTGCAAGCAACTGTACGACAACCCCAGTGGTGAGGCGCCCAGCTTCCAGCAACATAGGGCGTTTAAGACTGCGTTCGCGAGTTATGTGCAGCGCATCGTTCGTTCGATAGTTGTTGAGAATGGACGCTCCATATCAAGTGGCGCCGGCGGTGGTGGTGGGTCTTTGTTTCGAGAGCCGCTCGTGCGCACAGAGAATGATTTGCAATTCGTGCGAGAGAGTGTGAGTTCAATCCTAGTGTCAACAGTATCGGGAGAAGGGAGAGAAAGTTCGTGGTGGATAAGTGGACTGATTGTTCAGTTGCTGCAAACTCAGATGTGCCATCGCTCTCGAGCGTGGAGCATGGGGCTCGAGCTGACGTATCGACGCGGCTTGGAGCAGCTTTTCTTCCCAGCGTTGGCTGCTGTTATCAAAGCGATTTGCAGGGACCGACACAGCGACATACAAGGGCAAGGACGAATGAAAGCGATCGAAGAAGAGGAGAATCGGTACTTTGCGATCCTCAGCCAAGTCTCCGAGAGTTTGAAAGCGCGTTACGGGAGTCACGTCATTGCGACAGCTCTGCTGGGTTTCTGCACCGACTGGGACGCGTACCAGCTCAAAATTATCAACAACACAAGAGAAAGACGAAGAACTATCAGAAGGCTGTGGGGCCGTGCCAGTTTGTTGAGATTGCACCCGTTTACCGATATTTTGCGGATCTATGAGTCCGAGAGTGCATTGGCGGAAGAGCGTGGCGAAGTGGTGCAGTTCCTCGGCGACGTACTTCAGAGCGTGACGAATTGCCCGCCAGCGCTCGAGGGGAAATTGTTTCAAGTGCTTTCAAATCTCAAGAGCCGCCTCGAGAAGCGCCCGTTTGGTGGAAGTGGCGGTGGTGCTCTTCTTCCTCTTTCCATTGGCGAGGATTCACAAGAGAGTGAGCTGGTAGCACCCCCACTCGCTCTTGGTACAGCAATCAAGCAAATCGGACCAATCTCCCATTCAAGTGACCCGCTAGCGAAGTTCATGCACCAACTGCACACTGGAACGATCCTTCACGTGCGTGAAGCTGTCGAGAAGGTGAAAAGCGACCCGCAAGCGCTTGAAGACCTCATTCAGCACGTATCACGCTGGGTGGCGCTCATGCGGCTGAACGACCCGCAGGCAGCGTTTGGGAAAGAGACGAAACTGAGCTTTACGGTGCTGTGTAATCGACTCATGTGCTGGCTACCGGACGAGATGATCTACGAGATTCGACAAGCAGTGACGCCAGTGGACCAAGATCTTATTTATGCGCTCACGGCATTCGCAGAGAGCTACGGGTCTCATCATGAGGACGAGTATCCGATGGGGATCTCAACAGGTTCGAGTGTCCGCCTTGAGCTGCTCATCCGGTCGTTTGTGTACTCGTTTGTGGTGCCGGACCTCTGTGAGCTGACAGACATTGTGATGAACGCGATCATCGGCTGCACGTCTACAAAGTCGCGAGACGCGCTCATGAAGATGACGCAGCGGATCTCCAGCGTCTTGCTCGTCGAGGTCGCGATCGAAACGCTGCGCTTGAGCCTGAGCACCGAGTGTCTCTCGTACTTGGACAGAGCCAGCCAGCATGATCATCATCATCATCATCAGCAGGATATGATTGACAATCATGACGAGTCTGTCAATCGATTGTCGAATGCGCTCAGCATTGTCGGGTTGTCGTCTGCGTTATTTAGCTCCCACGACATCTCGTGGTCTGCGTCGCTCTTCGACGAGCAAGCTGTGCAGCACTGGTTGCTCTGCTTCTTCGACTGCATAGTCTACTCGGAGCAATCGCGCGCGCTCACACCAGTCGATGAGCTGCTGTCGAGTCTCGAGTTTCTCATGCAGCAGTCTCCGAATGGGGAGCGCATGGCTCAGCATAGCTATTTGCTGGTGGCGCTACTTTGCACGGCGTCGTTCCCTCAGTCGCGCATCCCGCAAGCGCTCTGGAGCGATTTCGACACGAGCTTACTGGAGATCACGCAAGCGATCCTGGTTGTGCTCTCACCACCCAGAGTATCAAGCGGAACTATCCAAGAGGACAATGACTGCGAGGTTCTCTTTGTTCAAGTCCATCCGCTGCGCGTGGTTCGCACGAAAGTCTCGGAGGAGAGCATGGAGCTTGGCTCGGAGCTTTTTGTGAAAACGAGCAGTGCTGCGCTGACCAAGCGGTTTCAAAATGGTTATCTGGATGAACAAGAGCCAGATAATCAAGCAAACAATGAAGGTATTCGAGTCTTTGTGCGATTCAGCACGTGGCTCGCGAGCGCTATTATCTACTCGCAGTCGATCGCCGCGGCTCTCACAACAAACAACAACGGTAGTGGCGAAGGGGATGCCTGGGAGCAGGCGTTTGCAGACTACTTAGTGTACCTCTACTTGCCGCTCGAGTTTGGCAACTCCGTATCCAGACTCTTGGGTGCCTGGGTCTCGGTGTGGATGCGGATGGACCTAGAACAGCAGCTCGCAGCAGGAGAAAATGGAGACTCGCTCGATCAGTTGCTGTTGGTACTACCATTTCAGCAGAAACTGTTCAGCCGCCTGAGTGCCACCCGACCTCCACAATGCAGCGAAGACCAAAGCCCCACAGATCCAGTCTGGGAGCTGGTGTTCACGAGCGCTAGTAAAGTTCTTGAGGATGTCAGCAACGCGCCAGATGCAGTTGACGCTGCGATTATCGTACTGGATGACGTGATTGCGAAGTTCGATCTTTTGAACCTGTCGACGATGATGATCAGCGGAGAAGAAGTGTTCACACAGACTGAGCTGCTCGCGCACGAATTCGAAGCTTTATGCTCTCACCAAAGCATGGCGCTGCTGTCGGATATCCAAACGATCCATGTGCTGAAATATCCTCTGGAGCTGGTCGCGTTTTGCCATATTACGACTCTCGAGAGACAAGGAGACCTGGGTTATGTCACTTTACCAGTATCACCGCATCAGTGGGATCTGGAACGTGTTCTCACGGCGCTGGGACCGAGCATCCACGCACAAGAAGAAGAACCGTCAAGCCCAAGTTCTAGCTCGGATACTGAGAATGGACACGAGCATGCAATGCAACTCAGTGAGGAGATGACGGCGTTCTGGTACGAGTGGACGCAGATGATCCAGTTGAAGTACGCGTACTTGGATCCGACCAGGTGTGAGCAGTTCATTCTCGCTGCGACATATGCAGTATCAGGTCAAGCGCTTGCTCAGTCTGGAGCTTAGAATGTAAAGAATCATCGAAGAGTGATCATCAAGGTCAAGCTTGCATTCGGTGTGAATAAACTACCGTGGTGAGTCCATGCAACACTTCTTCACGGATGAATGGATCCTGTTTGCAGTCAGTTGAGCCATCTCGGCCTCTTTTATTCACACTGGGATTCCGAGAGCTCTTCTTCGGGTGCCGTGAGGCGCATCTCCGAGAGCTTCTGGTGCAGCGTGCGACTGGACTCCGCCGAGCTCCAGTACCCAGGCTTTGATCCTCCAGTGTAGTCAAAATTGTGCAGCGCCACAGACGATTCGCCCTCCGCCACTTTGTCCCCATTGCTCGCAGGCGACTCGCCGGCGTCGGGTCGGTTCTCATCTGCAGTTTCTGGAGCATCAGTGGTAATAGCAGTGGTTTGGTCGCTGATGTTTGCCTGTGAGTCCCTTGTATTCGGACCGTGTGGAGGACTGAGCGGTATTTCTGATATAGTAGTGGTGGCTGATGTGGTGCCAAATGTGAAGTACACATTCTCGGGTGAACTTGGTGGTAGTATTGCCCTGGGCGACGCACACGGTGTTGTCGACACTGAGGGTTTCTTCCGTCGCGGGGTGTTGGGCGACGAGACACCACGCGCGTACGGCACTTCGTCGTCGAAAGTGTTGATCTCGTCGATGGAAAACTGTTTTTCCTTGAGCGTGTGCACGAAATCCGGCACGATCGGAGGCTTTTGGTGGCGAATCACTGTTGTGTGCACCACACCAACCGAGTACCCCAACAGAATACGCATAAGTCAGAATCAAGCTGAAGCCCAACGTACCTACCTCACACAAGCCCAGCAAGCAAATACGATCAAACTTACATGGCCAGACGATCTCTCGGAAGAATGGATGCGCCTTGATCTGGAGCGGGTTCTGCAGGCGGCGACTCACAGTCTTGGCGAGCAGCTTGCGGATCAGGTCCTTGTAGTCCTCGCTCACGTCCACTTCTTGTGGGAAGTCGATGTCTTCGCTCAGGTCCAAGATGTTCTCGAGTGTCTGCATCTGCGTCGAGCCTTTAAACGGCGTGGTGCCATAGATCATCTCGTACAGCAGGATGCCAAATGCCCACCAGTCGACCGACCCGACGTACCCTTCCTCGGCGATGATCTCTGGTGCCACGTACTCGTGGGTACCCACGAAAGACGTGCGCTTCTCGCCCAGCTCCATGTGCGACTCGGTGTCCATCATCGGATACGTGATCGGTGTACCGCAGAGACATTTCGACCACGGCAGACACGACGACAACGATGGGGATCGAGAGGCTGGTAATGCGTTGGGCGAGATCGCCGACTTTTTTTGGTCGACGATGCGAAACCAGAGCGAGTTCTCGTGGTTTCCCAGTGGACTCGAGAAGCCCAAGGACGTCGACGACTGTGAGCCCCCGCCACCACCAGTTGGGCTATTACAACTGCTACTAAAGCCCGTAGCGTTCACGAACGAACTGGTGGGCGACACGGCGACGCCCGATTTGCTCTTGAGCTCGCGCGCGAGGTCGAAATCCGAGAGCATGATGTGTCCGGATTCGTGCACGAGGATGTTCTCGGGTTTGAGGTCACGGTAGATGATGCCAAGCAGGTGGAGGTACTCGAGCGCGATGAGCACTTCGGACGCGTAGAACTTGGCGTGTGCCTCTGACAGCCGATGCTTCTCCTGGCGTCTGAGGAACGAGAAGAACTCCCCGCCAGCGCAGTACTGCATGATCAAGTAAAAGTACTCGGACGTCTGGAACGAGTAGTGGAGCGTCACGACGAACGGGTGGTTCGCCACCGAGAGAATCTGCTTCTCGGTCAAGATGCGCTGCACCTGTGGGTAAATAATCACAAGAGATAAAGAAGTGAGCTTTTACTAGGAGGCAACTGATACTGACGATATTCAGCCATTTTGTACCCGGTTGCGCTTGATGAGTTCGCTCTTCTTGACCACTTTCATGGCGTAAAAGCCTTCGGTTGGTAGACTCTGTTACATACAATCAGAACACCCCAGCCAGGCTCAGTCGGTGGACTCAACAATGCTAGAAACCCTCCGACTCACGCCTCACGTACAATGCTCTTGACGAGGTACACGCGTCCCGTGGCCCCAGCGCCGAGGATGCGGATTTTCTCAAAGTTCTGCGGTCCCACTTTCTGGGTTTTGTCCAGCGACGGGATTGAGAGCGGCAGTGACGAGTAGGCGTGCTTTGATGGCGATGGTGATGGCGAGGAGGCTGACGTCGGTATGTGGAGCGTCGGTAGCGCGAGCTTGCCGCGCGGTTGGATCACGATCTCGCCCACTTCGATAATCGCCTCAGCAGCGCTCTCTGACGCAGGAGCGTCACTTGGTGCGCCCCTCGTTCCTCTTGTCAGTGGGGATGCCGATGACAGCTCTCGGGTCGTGTTGTCGCTGCCATTGGGTGTCTTTGTCGTGCCCGCGGTGTCGTGACTCCCACCCGCTACGTCGCTCGCCATTGCTAGAGTAGGCAGGTATGAGTTGGGCTTCTCTCTGGGCTACGTGTGATCAGCGTGTGCTGCTGCCGCAGACGGTCATCGATCAGCCGAGCAAGTTAGTCTTGAAGGCGCTTCTGTTCTGATGCACCTTTCCATGCAGAGAACGCTACAAGACACTGCTGCTCAATGCTGGAGCGACGGTGGCACCTGGCCTGAGCTGAGCTGGGTGGGCTATATATAGTATGCTGCTCTTTAGGTGTGGAAGTCGGTTATTAATAGCCTAGCAGTTGCTCAGAACATGCACATGTCGCGAACTGATGGGTGGCCACGCGCAACGAGTGTGTGGGGTGACGCTTCGCGTGCTTCTGACTTGTGAAGTGACGGTGTTGTCGTCATATCTTCGTGATAAGTTAGATTTGTATTTCATCACGAGTGGGGTTGGTACTGACTGGAGCAAGCAACAATAATGGGGAGTTGAGGGTGGAGCCTTCGAGGCTGCTCTTTAATTCATTTTGCTCTTGTTTCACATCGAGTCTGTTTGTGTTGTTTGTATGCCACTTCCTCACTCAGTCTTGTTGTTGTTGCTGCTGCTCTTGCTCTTGTTGCTGGCGCTCGAACTCTCGTCTCTTGAGGCGATCGCGCTTGATGTCGCGGATCACCCCATTTCTCATTTGCTGCAATCGCAACATACAGAAGTCGTTCACGTCAACACACACACGCATTTAGTAAAAGTCACGCTCTCGCTATGCATATATGCAACATGCTTCGTGCTCATCGCATTCTTTGCTGCGTGTACGCTCATCTACACACACACGCACCTCTTTCTCTGTGAACTGCTGGTTGTGCGCGAAGAACACGGCGTAGCCAGTGAACGCAACCAGCCCGCTGAACACGAGCACGGGCGCGTTTGCTGCCAGCATGCGTCGCACCATCTCGTCAATCCCTTTGATCCCTTCTTGTTCAGCAATGATGAGCTTCATGCGCATCAATCTCACCACACTCCGATAAAGTACGATATGATTTATTCCGAATCTGATTGGACATTTATTTTATATATTTCATCTTTTCAGCCAATAAGTGTCAGTTTAAGCTAAAAATACCCATCAAGCGAAGCGTCGCGAGCACAAAGAAGCACTGGCGTTGCCGCTGGAGCTGAAGCTGGCCGGTTGAGTGCGGCCCCTTCAGCTTCTGTTGTATTATCGACTGCTGCTGCTGTCTGCATCCGTGCCACGATGTACATCGGTCCGTGGCAGGAATACCGGCTCGCGAAGATCCAGGACGACGCGATCCAGCGGCTACGCAAGGAGTGGGAGGACCAGCTGCGCGAGCAGATCCCCGAGAGCGATGAAGCACGGTAGGTAGTACAGCTTGTCTCTTCAATACCAGAGCTCTGCACGCATCTCTAACATTACTTCTTCAACATGTTGTCAGGATACGAGAGCTGATGCAGCCGATGATGGCGAAGCTGCCGTCGCTGCTGCTGGTGTCCAAGTCCAAGAGCAGTGCTGCTTGTTCCACACACCGCGAGAAGCCCGAGACATCTTCGAGTCGAGCGTCGTCTTCTGCGAGTCTTGCTCGGCCGGCGTCATTGCAGTCTGTAGCGTCGTCCAACACCGCGTCGTCTAGCTCCACTAACCGTCGCGTTCGAGATGAATCACTGGCTTCAGCAAAAGGTAAGAAGCAGAACAACCAGGAGACCCATGAAGGAGACCAAGACGCTTCCAGTGCGACTGCTACAACAGCGGTACCACACAAGCTGCCTTTGCGTCCGCCTGTACCAAAGAAGAAGGCGGCCCCACAGCTGACTGCGCTGGAAGAAGTGCAGCGGCGCAAGAAAATGTTCTCCAAGTGGATCAAGACCGCCGCCACAGTCGCCGCGGATCCAGGCGCGAGCTCGACCTCAGTCCCAATCACCCCCACTTCGTCTGGAACAGATGGCACCGCCAACAGCAGTAGTGATCCGGGTGGAGTGGTGCTGCCTCGGATGCATCAGCATCCTACTCATGGTCCTGAAGCTGGCGGCATTGCGACGTATGGTGGGGGACAAGAAAGCGATCATGATGATTTCCAATTGCCTCCAATCCGACAACCAGCAGCAGCTCACGAAGAGTGGGAATTCTTGCGACCCTACGAGCCTGCCCAGGTTCTGGAAGAGACAACTGCGCAGGCACCGAACCTAGAAGACTCGCTCGATGAGGACGAAGTAAACAACCTCCTGAACTGGACTGACACACTGCTGTCGCCCAACGCGCTGGACTTTCCGAGTCTCGAAGACGACGACCTTGATCTGGGGTAGTCAGTCAGTCGCGTGCAGGACTTGGTGATGGTCGTTAGTATAATATGCATGGTTGTCGTCAAATTGCTTTACAACAAGTGGAGAAAAGCCATGAAAGCAGGAGTACTTTGCGATTGGGGGCAGCAGAAGATCGATTTCAGCAGATCATAAATTATCCCAACGTGTTCTTTCCAAGCAAGCAAAGTTTCTATCCTCCATGAGCCCCAGAGCATGATGACAAGAATGCCAAAGCTTACAGTCATACATCATACACTAGGACAGCTGGAGCAACAACGCTGGATGGGAGACCGACGTGCTCTTCTTCCTCAAAACTGGTGGCTCTCTCTCTGTCTCTCTCGTCTCACTCTCCGATTTGCTACGAAGACCGCTGTGATTTCGGGGGCCGAGGACTGGCGAATTGCTGCTGCTGGGAGGTTGTTTCCTCCGAGCTCTCGCGCTTGCCAGTCACCTATGATCAGTGGAGAAAGGAGCCGTGGTGTTAGCATGATCTATGGATAAAGAGACATCGTCACGCCAGAAAACAGCACGTGAGGCACGAGTCTCTTCCTCACCTTTTTGTCTGCGTTCTGGTAGATCATCCGCAGCAGAGTCTGCGTCGGCTCCATCCTAATAACTGCAAAAAATTGACCAGAGGAAGAGTAAAGAACGGTGCAGCTGAGAGCACTTGCATTTGGTACCAATGTGTCCATGTACCTTGCTGGGCGGGCGGCATGGTGTTGTGCGTCGCATGGTACGCGTCTGGAGTGCGGATCTGCATCATGCACAAGTTTTTTAAAAGTGCATGTCACTCGCATTAGATCACTCAAACGTACAGACACCAGTGCGCGCATCTTGGTGTTGGATCCCATCATCAAATGAACTCAAACAGTCAGTCGCACCATTTTCGTGTGTGGGTTCTGTGGCACTCTGGTGAAGTTCGCCGCGTCCTTCGAGGGCCACGCGTGAAGACACGGGTACACGTTTACAGCGTCGCTCTTCGCGGGGCTGTTCTGCGGCGTCTCTGCCTGCGGTGGCTGCCAGCGCCCGGAGCTCGAGAACGCCATCATATGGGACTGCCTGCCTGAATGCGCCTTCACGCTTGCTTCGTTGTGCTCTTGGTCAATTGCTCGATGGAAAATGGGTCCAATAATAATAAACGAGCCAAAATGGACCGCTCCAACTTCAGTTACATTTGCTGGTTACGTTACGCTGAGACCACCTTCGCGCAACATTACAAATCTGCTGACTCCGTTGAACACAGTTCCCGAAACAATCAAGATGCGAATGCTGCCAACCGTGGCGCTGCAGCTTGTGCTGCCGTGGTGCGCTGCGCTCGCGCTTCCTCCCTTTCTGTACGACTTATTATTGCATCGCCCTTTCGTATTCTCTATATGTTTGTTACTCTATGTGCTGCTGCTGATCTGCTTGCTTTAACTGTGTGCAGCTCTGGGAAGACGCTGGAAGACGACGTGCTCTTGGGGCTCCAACCTGTCGTCGCGAGTGTGGTTGCGCTCATGCTGCTCACGAGCGTCCCGCTGTATAGCTCAAATTCGAGAAGAAGTGTAGTGCGTTGCACTATAGAGCGTTGTCTGCTGCGCGAGCTGCTCTCTGTTAGCAGTAGCAAACCTCTTCTTATCAGTGCTTGTGCCTGTGTGTTTCTGTCTCTCTATCATGAACCAACAGCCGCTTCGGATCGCGCACGGGGTCGTGGCGCTGGGCATTGGAGCCGCGCTCTTCCACGCAATCATTTGTCTCTTTGGCGCACCATTCGCTGAGTACGTACCGCTCGTTTACTGTGATTGTGTGGATGTGGTTTATGTGTACCAACCTGGGGGCTCCTTCCTGAATGTGTGCGTCTGGCTTGACTCTCCAGATTGGTCCCGCAGACGTTCCTCTTGGCGCTTCTGCTCTCGAGTCTCTCGTTCCTCCCAGCTGCAATTTGCCTCGGACTGCGGTTCCAGGACTGGGTCGCGGTGCTCGTCAATCTCAGGTACTAGAAACGCTATTCCTTATCCTAGCCATCCTGCTCCCCCGTTTTCTTCTCTACTGAACATGGCTCACTCTCTTTTCTACAACAACAGATTCCGCACCCAGGAAGAGATCTTGCTCGCAAGCTCAACGGTCGGCTCCACGCTCGGTGCGTACATCGGCGCGCTTCCGATCCCGTTAGACTGGGACCGTCCGTGGCAGGTGCGTTCTTGTTTGTTGTCGTACGTCAAGTGTTTTTTTTTATTGGCGCTCCTGAAAGGGAAGAGAGACCGCTAACTCTGTTATGTCGAATGGTGTGGTGTTAAGCAGCAATGGCCGCTTACGTGTGTCTACGGTGCGCTCGGTGGCCACGCACTTGGTGTCGTCGCAGGTGTTGTGGTGGCTACGTGGTGGTGGAAACCCACCGCTGCTCACCAAATTAAGAGGGAGTAATAAGAGAAGTATCCGTAGAGGGTTCTGCTGCTGCCCATTTTTCTGTGTTGCTGTTTGCCTATCAAGTAGCTCTTGAATGCCCTCCTGGTAAGGAACATGATGCTTTGCCGCAGGATAGCTTCACCTTCAAAAACCACAATCCACCCTTTATAATGCCACTAAACAGTATACTGCTTATTAAAAAGGATTTCTATCTTTGAAACGCTCATTTTTACATAATAAAGAGTATTTTTTGTCCAAAAAGGTGACATTTACCTTTATAGTTTCAATTTGAAATAATGCCCCCTTGGTGGGGCAGTATTTATCGGGCAATTGGATATTGCGGAATTGCATTTGAGTCCGCGGCAAACGAAATGATGCTTATCTATTGTAAGAGTTACGCACACTAATGAAAAGAGGTATCTTTTAGCTTCACGCTGATACCTTCGTTGCTTCGAGAATTTTTTTGGCGGAGCTGAGGTCGATCAAAGTGAGAGCTCAAATTTTTTGGAACCCGATTTTTTTTTCTTTGACCGGTTTTGTAGTAAATTGAACGAGGAATCCGATTCTGCAAAACTTGTACTCAAATTCGGTCTCTAACAGTCTCAAACTTTGATTTTTGACATCGAATCCGAGGAGGGACGACCATTTTTGACACACAGTTTGATTTTCGACAGCCATTAATCATCAGTTTGTTC
>JAASGK010000989.1:0-13475 GCA_023334195.1 Globisporangium emineosum
CCCCCCCCCCCCCCAGAAACTGCGACCTCGAATACCTCGCTGCACTGCTCCGTCGCTCGAGATGAGCGCAAAGTGATCAGCCGTGTCCAGGAGGACCGCTGGACGAGGACAACAGGGCTCTTCGTTGCCAGTATTGTCATAGTCGATGGTGCTCTTGCACAGCAACTCAAAGAGCAGGTAATCCAGAAACACACCCGCCCGGCCCGCACCTACCTTGCCTCCCATGTGGATGCTGCAGTTCATGCTGACTCGCTTGCAGTACGCCACGTGCTCGCAGATGCTCTAGTACGCCGTGCGGAATGCCACGCGCACATACACCTTGCTGGACGGCTGCTTCGATCCAGAGCTCAACCACTTGGTGTTGGTGGGTATCTCCAGGAGCATCGGTTGAGTTTGGTCGTCGTGCTCATCGTTGCCTTCGACGGGTTGGAGCTCCGTGTGCGTCAATGCAGCGACCAGTCGAGAGAGGAAATCGTCGTCATCTTCTCTTGTTTCAAGCCGAGGCGCTTTGTTGCACCGTTCAACTGCGTCACCAACTGAGTTCTCCGAGGCTCACTTCCCCTTCGAGCGCTCGCTTAGCTCAGGTGGTGCCTCCGCGAGCACGTGGAGCTGCATCGTTTGTGGGAGCATCTCTGTCGGAAAATACTTGGACTGCAGCTCATATGCGAGCATTTCACGGCTCCAGAGACGCGGTCTTCTATGATAATGAGTTTCTTCCCAAGCCTGCTGGAGAGATTTCTATTGAAGGCCCAGTGCCAGAACTGATGATCTACACGTCAGGAAGTTCGAGTGAGTCAAAGCCAGTGGAAGCGCTACAGCCAGTGGGAGCGCGTGCTAAAGTGAACTTGCGTGTGGCTCCTGAAGCTGAAAGCCGTATTGTGGTACGTGTGCCAGCAGACCCGACGCGGTGATCAACGCGAGTGTCGAGACCAAGTGCTCGTCGACTCGACTTTGAGGAGAGCCACGACATCAAGCATTGCTCTGCGGTCATTGAAGAGCGTGTCGCTGCTGGTGGTGTGTTCCAAGATGGCAGTGATACCAACGTGTATGGAACACTTGGCGACGCTCCCTCCGTGGAGTGGGAATTTTTGGCCGGTCCGACCAGTGCGTTTGAAGCTCAGAGCCGCCTTGATGCTGAAGAATGGCAGCAAGCCATGGATGGTGAAGTTCTCAGCCTGATCGCGAACAACATGTTTGAAGAAACTCAGCTCTCACCTGGCCGCAATGCCATCAAAACTAAGTGGGTTTTTAAACAGAAGACCTATGTCGATGGCTCACTCGACAAATACAAAGTGCGAGTGGTTACCAAGGGCTTCAGCCAACGACATGGCGTTGATCACGAAGAGACTTTTAGACATGTTGTCCGCCACAGCACGCTGCGACTGGTGCTGGTGCTAGCAGGACTGAATCGCTGGAAGCGTCTGCAGCTCGACGTCCCCACTGCCTTCCTGAATAGTGATCTTGAGGAAGAGCTGTAGTGCAAGCACTAGAAGGTTATGATCATGGACTGGTGTGGCGATTCCATCGTCCAGTGTACGGGTTGGAGCAGGCTTCACGAGCGTGGTTCGAGGATCTCAGCGGATTCCTGGTCGAGCTCTGATTCAAACAAGGACAAGCCGACACGTGCCTGTTTGTGAAGCGCGACGGTGATCAGATTGTCGTGGTGCTAGTCTACGTCGATGATCTACTCGTGTTCAGCAACACTAACGAGGGTGTGAACGAGTTCAAGATCAACATGGAAGATCGCTACGCTATCGACGTGTTTGACGATGCGAAGTATTTCGTTGGGATGGAGCTACACTGGTCTGAAGCTGGTGGTGAGGTGCAGCATAAGTACACCAAGTCTGTGCTGAAACGCTTCTCGATGGACGAGAGCAAGCCAGGATCCACGCCAATGGTAGAGCAGTTTGGCGATGTGTTGAAGAGCGACGCTGAGTTGATTGGCTTCCAACCTCGACCAGCAATTGGTGCCATGCTGTACGCAGCTACCATTAGAAGACCCGACATCGCGACGGCGATCCGCTTATTGGCACAGCAGATGGACAAGCCCATGAGCTCCGTGAAGCAAGGAATCAAGTGAGTACTGCGCTACTTGAACGGAACTCGTGATGTCGGGTTAGTCTACAAGCACACCAGCGGCATGCATCCAGGCTTGGAGGTGTATGTTAATGCTGCCTTCACGAATGAAGGCAGAAGAAAGTCGCCGACTGGTTTCGTGGTGTACTTCCATGGCAACCTCGCGAGCTGGGAGTCGAAAACGCAGTCGATCGTCACGCCCTCCACGACCGAGTCCGAGCACGTGACCATGGCGCACGCGGTGCAAGAGGGTATCGGACTCAACAATGTGTTCCGCGACTTGGAGATAGCAGAGTCGCAAATTGTGGTTCACGAAGACAATCGAGGTGCTATCCATCTAGCACAGAGCAAGGCTGTCACACAGCGGTCTCGCCACATCGACCTCAAGTTTCATTGGCTTCGCCAGTAAGTCTCGACCAAGGCCATTCAAGTCATCTACTGTCCAATCAACGATATGTTTGCCGATCATTTCACCAAGCCACTTGGGAAGCTCAAGTTCTATCGCTTCTTCATGATGTTTGGCATGCATCGAGCAGGCGTGTTGAAGTCCACGGATGCCGTGAGTAGTGCGATGGACGCCAAGCAGGCGGCAAGCAGGCGGCAAGCACGGATCACGAGGTGAACAGCAGCCACCTCAGCAATGGAGGCCGCAGGTAAAGAAGACCGCGGATGACGCAGCTCGCCATGTGATCAGGCAGGCTACCAAGAGATTCAAGTTGGACCTCTGGGATGCACAGCGACTCGAGATCACACCAGTGATCGGGGATTGCACCAGCACTTTCCTGTCAAGGAAGCAGGAACAGTGCGTACATTTGAGTAAGTTCATGATAGAAAACAGCAAACAGGTATAAATACAAGAGGCAGATTATGAGCACGGACATCATGTTTAACCTTCTCTGTTTTGCCCCTATTGTTTGGTCAGTCATCTGGCATCACACACAGAAGCCTCGATTTGACGGGCGAAACCTGTCAAACGAAGGTGTTTGGAAAATATGGAAAGGGAAGGCAAAACAAAGTCCACTACTTCCTTGTTTGAAGCATTTTATGTGTGTTTGCATGGCAGTTTACAGGCAAAACTCCGAACCATCTCGAGTTAGCCTGGATTTTAGCTCCAGTTGCACCATGATACTATCGGAGGCAGTTTTTGCGGTAGAACCATTGAAAGGCACAGTACAATGTCTTTCGTAACTGGGATAGGTTTGTTTGCTGTGAAAACACAAAGCCATGATTTGGGTTTCACAATAACAGCACGACAGTATTAATAACCCATTTGTGTCAATATTGTGGTTACGATTGTGATACTCAGTTTATTTTTCGCGTTAATAAAAACCCTTTGCTGCGTGCCGGGTTACACAATAACTGGCACAGTTTTTTCGCGGCTCAAAACACCTCTAAATAGAAAAGGCAATTTGGAACATCGGATTACGGATTCACCGGCTAAAATGTTGTCAGTTTAAATAAGTTGTTTGTCCCTTTTTACAGCTCGAGTTGTAAAAAGAGATTAACCATCTCGTAATTACGCATTTCTTGAGGGTGTTAACATTCATTCTGTGCGTGTAGGGGGGCTACTATTCCGGTGACAATGAGACTGCACTGGCGGTGGGAGAAAGTCGCCACGCCAAAAAGCGAGACCAGCAAGTAACGCGAAGTGGTGGCGTCGCGCTCTCGGTGTGTGCGTCTGCGTGTGTGCGCATCTCTCCATCTCTACTGTAGGCACAGCTCTGTAGAGTGCGCTTGCTCCACGCGGCCTCGTTTGTATATAGTTTGACGCGTCGTCGGCATGGGCGTGATCTCGGTCGGCGCGTCCCTCGGCGTGAAGGACGATGGCAATGCGCATCCGATCATCACGAGCGCACCGCTGCCCTTGCCCACGCGGCGAAGGACAGCCGCGCGCTCGCCTGCAGGATCTAACTCTGCGTCCGTGTCGCCGTCGGCAACGAGTGTGCGTGCGCACTACAGCGCATCGTCATCCTCAGCGTCATTGTCGTCGTCACTGTATCACCAACAGTTCGCAAATGGGAGCAGCAACGCGAGCAATGAGCAGCAAGCGAATCGGAAGAAGCCGCTGCGAAGGCGTGTTACAACAGCGACACCAACTAGCGGCGCTGCTGCTACGAGCTTGATGACTCCAATTGGTGGCATTGTCGCTGGTGGAGCAACAATGGCGCAAACCAGCAGTTCAGCCAGTGCGATTGACAGAAACAGTAGAAGCTCGCACCAGGAACAGCAAGACGAGATGGGCCAGTGGCAGGTGACGCGAGTGGTGGCTGTGCCGACGAGTTGCGACCCGCAGGTGCTGCTCCCGCATGTGATTGGGAACCGCGGTGCGCGCATCAATGCGATCATGAGCCAAGCGAAATGCATCATCGTGCACAGGAAGCGCGATGCACGAAGTCAGGAAGCGAATGGCAGCAACGCGGGCTTTTTTATGAACTTCCAGGTGTCAGCAGATACAATCAAGCGGGTAAAGAGAGAGTGCTGTGGTGGTGTATTGTTGTGCGCTATCAATGAAGCAGAGAAGTGACGGTGTGTATTGCTTGTGGGCTGTTTTCTGTGTGTGTATGTTCTTCTTCGCTGTAGGTTGATCATGGTGCAAGATTGCTGCGATCTGCGGTAGAGAATGCGGAACAGTTGACGCGCGGGCGGATAAACAGCAGCACAAGCTTACGAATCGACACCAGCAGCAGGCAACAGACAAGTACAGAATTCGAGAACTCAAGGCGTGCTTCTGAAGGAAGAATAGCGAGCGGTGATCTTGACCTGGATAGCATCAGCGGTAAATATGACGTCGCGATGTCCAGGAAGCGCAAGCAAGCGGATACACGTGGGAACAGTGACGACATTGGGAGTGAGACCAAGCGGATACATCGGACTGACGAAGATGCTGGTGCAGCTGTCAGCGACGAGTTGCTAGATATTGACGAGTTCCGAATACGACTGCAGCGAAGCGCCGCGATCTCCAGGAAGTTCGCACAGGAAGCTGCTCGCGCGCAATCGCAGGCGGCGATCGAGAAGCAAAAGTACGTGGCAGTGCTCCGCAAAGCTGAGGCGATCAAGCACAAGCGACGCGTCTCGGATCTGGTGGTGAAAGCTCAGTGTGCTGTTCTCGCGTCGCCAGGCTCGAGTTCTTCCAAGGCGTCCAAGAAGAAGCGCGTGAAAATCGAGCAGCTCAGCTCTGTGCACGACGGGTGTTGGACGAGTGGCTCGAGTTTTCGCCACGTCGTAGCTCCAGATATTCGAATACCGAGGCTTCTCAAGAGAGAAAGTTCGGCCCCACCACCAAAATTATCTGCGCACGCAGTGAAAAGGTTCACGATAGACGACGACTTGGTGAAGTTATTTAAGAAGGTTGAAGCGTTCAAGAAGGCGACTGGCTTATCGTCACAAGTTCGTGAACAAAACTCTGCAGAACCAGACGGTGCTCCAGATTTCGAGTTCGATGCTCCTTCAAGCGACACTGTGGAGTCTTCGTCAGCCGCCGCCCCAATCCCAGTATCTACTGTTCAACGAGAGACAAGAGCAACAGCTTCAATCAACGGGCATAAGGAGACGCAGTCCCAAGAGAACCGCCGTGAATCATTCCGGTCCACGTGGGATATTCCAGGCTTAAATCGAGACCTGAACCTTGTCCAAGACTACTCGGAAGAGAGCGATTGCAAATTGCTGCAGCTCGTCGTGGGTGAGAGGCAGTACTTCTACATGGAGCCACTGTTGCTGGACCATGGAATGGAAGACGAGGAAGCGTTGAAGCGATGGATTCTCACCGAGCACGACGTGCAGCTTGTGTGCGGTTTCCTCTCTGAAAACGATCAGTACGGGAAACAAGTTGTACAAAGTATTAAGGACGCGAAGCAGTCTGCGCCTTTACCGTCCGAGGCCTCTGAGCTGTTCCAGTCGTCTAAGAAGACCCAGTGGAGTGCGGTGCAACGTCAGCTTGTGAACTTGCATTCACTCACCCTTGCTGCGCATTTACTTGGATATCACTACCATGCGATGCAATCGCTTCGTGGTGGTGTTAGTAGTGCCCCAAGCAGTGAACGACCAGTGTCCACATCTACTGGACGCGACATCCTCACGGACGAGACGCTCAAGTCGGATTTGTTCAAGTTCATTCTTCGTCCAATTCGCTCCTCAGCTATCGAGTCGAGTTTGCTGGACTCACTACCAATTTCACTCGTGCGCGAGACTGTGGAGCATTGTCCGGAGGTGCTCAATCATGTACTCAACTGGAAAGAAGAAGAAGATATCCCGGTCGATGTGGCGCAAGACATCCAGAGCGCCAAAGCAGCGAAAGATAGCAGTGCGTACCTGCGTTGCTTGATGGACAGACTCTCGGTACACGTGTCGGAACTTGATGGGGTGTTAGTTTCGCTTGGTGAGAAAGCGCGAAGGAAACTCGACCAAGCGACCGAAAACCCTCAAGACAGAGACAACGTGATCTTCCTCACGAACCAGCTCAAGGACGTGATGGCGAAACTTGTGGTGGAGAACATCAAGCTTCAGCTGCACAAATGGGCGACAGTGTTTTTGGAGAATTCGTGTTCGTGGTTTGATCCAGACTTCGAGGACGACTCGCTCGGGTACGGAAGCGACGGTGACCGCACGTACGACAAGTTCACGTGTCTTCAAGACGCGCTGTTTGTGTGGCATAACCAGAAGGTTCTCTACTCAGCGAATGATGACTTGGCTGACATGGAGGAGACCAAACCAACAGAGAACGGTGTATCAGAGCTGAATCGGAATCAGCCGCCAGCAACTGATGGTGTTGGAGCTGTTGCGGCATCGAAGCAGAACTCTCAACCTGGTAGCAGTGATGCAGTGAGTTCAAAAGCATCATCCACGACTGGCGCTCTCGCTGGCGATACCGCGACGTCAGCAGCTCCAAAAGTGCCTGAAGTCACGCCGTCCGATAATGAGTTGTCGCTGCTGAAGCGCTTGACGCCAGCAGACATGCTGGACAAACTTGCGAACCATTTCACGATGGAAGACCAGTCCAAACACCTCATGCCGTTGCAAAATCTGGAGAAAGCGCGAACCCAGTTGTACGAGTCTCTGCACACCATGAAGACGCTCATGGATGTGATGGGTCGCTCTGCCCCGTGGAGAACGCATGTGAAGAACTCGAACGCGTTAAAACGTGAATTGGCGAAACAAGGTGTGATCGAGAAGAAGCTTCTTTTGCACCAGTGGGCGTTCTATTACAAGCGACATCAAGGGAAGCTTGCCAGGTCAATCCAGGTTGCAGATCAACCACTCGAGGATAAACCCGGTGCTGAGGGGGCTGCAAATGGAGACGGCGTAAATGGAGAACGTCGTGATTCAGCAGAGAAGTGTGAAGCGAGCGTCGAGAAAGGGGACAAACAGATCGACTGGACTGACGTGTTTAATGTAAACGACTCGGCGGATGTGATTGTGATGAAGAAACTCCGCCATGAGCTCCAGGTAACTAATTCGGAGTTGGCGAAGCGTGCCAGTTCGGGTGACGTCCAAGATCCGCTGAACACGGAGCACAAAGCTCTAATGAGCGAATGCAATGCGCTCACGCGATCTTGCGTCGCAGCGCTGAGTAAATTCCTGGGCGAATCGGTCGACGACGAAGTGGCAGCGCAGATCCACGCTTCTACCGAAGCTAGTACCGCCCCGCGACGTCGAGCGCGCTCTCGCTCAGTAATAAACCCTGACGAGGTTCGATCAACAAGCGAGCTTTCCGACAAGCCAGATTCAAAAGGCGAAAACAAGCAAAGTGCTCCAGTAGTTCCTGATACATCTAGCGCGGTCCCATTATCTGCTGAAGTTCACGTGGCAAGCAACCTAGGCAACGATGGCAGTGAACAAATGGAAATCGATCAAACTGGGTCGCTGGATACCACCAAAGGCGCGGCATCCACGCGCCTCGCCAAAGGCACAACTGAGCTGAGCGATGTTGGAAATTCCAACAAGAAAGGCGAGAAGCCCGCAGTGGTAGTTCCAGCTACTACGGGACCAAAGTCTGCTCGAAAGAGTCCAACAGCACGCACACAAAGAGGAGCGAATAATCCTGCCCCGTTGCGAATGGGCTGCTCTGGTTGTCGCGATTTACGCCGCCGGTGCACTGGATGCTTTGGGTGCTGCTTGCACTGCGTGTGCGTGAGCTGCGGCTGCCGCATGTGCTGCTCGACACGTTTATCTGCAGTGCAAAAGACGCTCGCGATGCTCGTGAGTTGCGTCGAGGCGAACGATGGCTGCAAGTGGGTGCAAGCGAAGCCTCGGTCAAATTCCTTGTCGAGTGATACAGACAGTTCGGTGCGGAACGAGCAATTCACCAGTCGCATTTGCGGCATGCTCCGCATTTGCTTCAAGTGTTTGTACTGTGGAGCCCACTGCACGTGTCCTCGTCCGACAGTGACGAGAGTGTCAGGTGCTCAGGCGCGCTTTGGACTTCGTGGAAGACCTGCTGCGACGCGGAAAGAGCGGCGGTTCAAAGCCAAGTTGGCTCCGTCGCAGAGAAGGACGCCAGCATCCAGCGATGGCTCTGCGAATGACCAGGATACCCCGGCACCAGCAGCTAGTCCAAAGAACCGACGAGCAGCTTCAGCGTCAACGGGGGATACCGTGGACGACGGTGACCCTGCCACACCAGTAGCTACAGTAGCACCAGCGCCTTCACCAGAGCCACTAGATGGAGGAGGAAGCGCAGACGCGCCAGCTGCGACTCCGATGCCGAATCGCACGGAAGACACGAGTTTCCCACCTTCGCAGCCGCCGCCCCGTTTCATGAGAAAGGATCAGGGCAAGAATGAGCAAGAGGATCTGTTCCGCGCGGCGCGTGTACGCATGAAGCTGCAGCGCAACACTTTCTCCAGGCTGCACACGCTCTATGGTTCGATCCCGGCCAACACATTTCTGGATGGCGAGATGCTCTGGCAACCCGAGCGCATCCGCATGATGTGGGAGCGGAAGGACTTCTTTGGCGTGCTGGGCGTGCCACGTGACGCGACGACGCAACAGATCAAGCGCCAGTACCGAAAGCTCGCGCTCAAACTGCATCCGGACAAGACGATGGATGTGGGACATGCAAACTCAAACGGCAGCAATGAGGGCGGTGGCGGCGATTATCACAGCAGCACTGCGGATGAGCGCGTCGAGGCGTTTGTCGCAGTGACGCATTCGTACAAGCTGCTCTCTGGGGATGCTGCGACGATCAACAGCAACATTTGGAAGCCCACCATGTAAATAGAAAATCAACCCAGGAGAGACCCAGCAGCAGTTTCGCGCGTCGCTTCCAGCCTGAAGCAAGAGCATGTTCTTGTGGTGGGAGTGGTGAAAAGTCGCGCGTGGGCTCTGCTTGAGCTCATTGAAGTATCTGGAGCTCTTCGACTTTGGAGTTCTTCGCAAGTTGTCGTAGCTGCGTGACCTGAGCTCATCCCCAATACAAAAAGCAGATGGACGTGAATCGCATCTTCTCGGCCGAGCAGATCGCCGTGCCCCCGGACCTGCCGCTCGTGATCAAGGACTGGACGAAAGCGGTGATCCGCGATAGCCCCGAGGACCTGTTGCGCTTTTCGCTCCAGTGGTTCCAGGACAAGGCGGCACTCGTGTCGCAGCGGAAGGCGGCGGAGAACCAGATCCGGCGCATGCGACAGCTGTTCGAGACCTACGACGTGGACGGCAACGGCCGCATGGAGGCGAAGGAGCTCTCCAAGTTCCTGGTGGACGACCTGGGCATGCAGCTGAGCGAGAACGAGCTGGAGGAGCTCGCGACCGACCTCGACGCGGACGGTACGGGCTTCATCGAGCTCAGCGATATCATCCAGTGGTACTCGACGCATCGCTAGAAGAGTGAAGTGGAGGGAGGTACATTTTCCAAGAGTGCGAGTTGTAAATTTGTATTGATCTTGCTTGTTTATTACGATGCTTTCTTCCTTCGACGTTGTTCACGTTTAGCGATCACCACAGCCCCACACAATCTCTGTTTTCGACATCTACAACAGCTGCCTTCATGAACGCCACCGCCGTCTTCACTGGTCTTTCACATACTTTACCTTCACTGCTGCGCTGCTTGCAGTCGCGTCATCGCCAACTGTAGCCGTCAGCCTCTCGTGTGCGAGGATCGTCGCACTTGCATGCTTCAAGGCCGAAGCAAACCTGCGATTGAGCCCAACGCAGCACCTTCTTTTCTAAATAGCATCACTTGCTATTCGGTGGCGGCTGCCTCTGCGACGGACGCCGCGGCCACGGACTTGGAGTCGGTCTGCCAGATGCGGATCGTGCCGTCCTCCGATCCCGTGGCGAAGCTCTCGCCGCGCGGCGCGTAGCGCAGACACCGCACGGGGCCGTGGTGGCCCTTGTGGCACTCGAGCATCTCGCCCGAGTTGTAGTCAAACACGCGCACCCACGTGTCCGAGCCGCCGGCGATGAACTTGTCGTCGCGCGGGTGCAGCGATGCACCGCCTTCTTCTGCAAACGAGATCGGCATCATGAACGAGTTGATCAGCGCAAAGCTGTTCACCACGTCGTAGAAGTACACCTGTAGCCATACAAATATACGCAATTAGTATGGATACTTTCGCTAGCCCTTCAGCCAGCAACAAACATAAGTGCAATATGGCATATGCACGAACGTACCTTCTTGCCGGCTGCGACAGTAAGCACCGTGTTGTTGCGCGACGCCTCCATATCCATCACGCCACCGGCGTCGACCTTGAACTCCTGCACTTTCTCGCCCGCGTCGATATTCCACACAGAAATGGTGCCATCGATCTCGCCTGTCACCGCGAACTTGTCGCTGATCACCACCACCTTGCGGATCTGCTCTTTCGTCTGCAACTCAAGCGTCGGAGGCGTCGGCGGCACAAAGATCCCTGTGCGTCCTTCCGCCTTGTAATGCTCCACGAGCTCCTTCACGCTCAGCAAATCAAACACACGCAGCAACTTCTCGTGGCCCGCAGTAAGCAAACGCGATCCATCAGGCGTGAACTCGACGCTT
The DNA here is from genome assembly GCA_023334195.1 of Globisporangium emineosum. Taxonomy (NCBI): domain Eukaryota; phylum Oomycota; class Peronosporomycetes; order Pythiales; family Pythiaceae; genus Globisporangium; species Globisporangium emineosum. The sequence continues at coordinate 11,042 of JAASGK010000989.1, forward strand.
TTGACGATGTGCTTGTGCTCAAACGTGGTGATAACATCACCGGAGAGCGCGTCCCAGAACTTGACCGAGAAGTCTGCCGAGCCCGTCGCGGCGTACTGTGCGCTGGCGTCCACCTTGGCACTCCACACTGCACCTTTGTGGCCTTCAAACGTGCCGATCCAGTCGCCCGTGTCGGCGCGGCGCAGCATCGGGAGCTTGTCGTGGCACGCCGAGATGAGGAAGCAGCCGTCGGGCGTCACGGGGCTGTACTGCACTTCGGCGAGCGGCCGCGAGTGGCCGGGGCACACGACGGGGATCTGGCGCAGCCCACTGCGAGAGGATGGAGAGAGCGGCGGCGCGTCCATGGCGAATAGACAGAAGGCGGATCGACAGAGAGAGGGAGAAGGGACGGACGGAGGATACACGAAGCGCTGGAGCTTCGGGTCGCGCGAGGGGCTTTGGAGAGTGAGTGAGTGCGGCAAGGATGGAAAAAGGGAAGAGGAGAAAGTGTGTTGGTGGTGATTAAGAGATGAGTGGGACGGTAGTACATAATGAGCTGGTTCCCATTTGAAAATAGGCAAATAGATGTCGTAATTGATATGAGGATTATAGAGAGAAGGGGGGGAACAAAAAGATCGATGCGTTGTTTTGGAAGCTAATTATGTGTTTATGGTTTTGAAATATTCCCTGTTTGCTTGATTTTTTTTCATTTTTCAAAAGCCTGTGATAGACGTTCATCTCTTTTGAAGGGGATGAACTTTCTCTTGTACAAACCTGCGATTTATCAAATCCTCCAACAATTTATGCATTTTCGTGAAACCTCCGAGAATCTATAGTGTGCGCGAATGTTCACAGATTTTGATACAAAGTGGAAGTCAACTGCAGGGGTAGGGCTAGTTTTTTATTTGAAAAAAAGCTCGAAACCGTTTTTAACCAATCACGTAAATAGAGATAAATAGGACTGGAATATTTAGGACAGGTTGAAGTCGTGCCGCCTTGAGCGGAGTCAAGTGGCTGCACCCTTCCTTCGTGTTGGCGACGCTGGCGGCATGTGGCACTAACCAACGAACTTGGCGAAGGTGGACAACTACATGCTGTACCTGCACACGACCACGCACGACCGCTCTATGGGCGGTTGATACACACGATGGCCCTGACATACCGTTCGTCCTGCTCTCGTACGGTTTGTTCCTGTATGTGACCCAGGAAGAGGACTCAGGGCTCGTCGAAGAGATGATCCTGCGCGGCAAGCTCAAGGACCCACAGCTTATCAAATGCGAGATGGCGTTCCTGGGGGTTTTCCGCCAGGCGATGGTGCAGAACCCGCTCGACGCTGAGAGCAACCTCAACTACGCGGCGTGCGTCCAGTGGCTCTACGAGCACTACGACGAAGTCACAAAGTACTACTTGTGCGCGATCGCGGCGAACCCGCACAGGGAAGGGTCGATGGGGCTCTTCCAGGAAATGCTGCACCGGAAGCACCAGGTTGACAAACTCAAGCTCAGGAGTACAAACCCCACAGTAAAGAAGAAGCCCCCACTACGACCAGGAGATAAGGAAGAGGATGACGACACTGAAGCTCAATACGACGGCTACGAGGTATTTCGGCGCTGGCAGGCGGTGCAGGCCCAAGAAGACGATCTGCAGCGCTGCCGCCCGTTTGATGCCGCGAAAATGCGAGTGACCGCGTGGCAGCAGCGAGGAAGATCCAGGCGCGCTTTCGATGGAGACTGGCGATGCGCAAGACAAACCGCTTGAAGCTCGAGAGGCAGATGGGGGCAGCGATCACGGAGCTCGCGAAGCAGGAGGTGGTGTACAACAAAGTCGTCGCAGCGTTTGACCTCGTGTCAGCGTCGAGTATCCCTGCCACAGGAAACAAAAGCAAGGGCGGCAAAGCTCTGAAAGCAGCGACCAAAGGACCGCTGAGTATCCCAATCGCAAAGCTCGATGCGCTTCCCCAGAACCTCCACATTGGCCTCAGTGGCGACGAAATGGCTGGTGCGAGCGTCCAGACCAGGACACATAATAAGGTAAAAGACCAGGACACATGGCCGAGACGCTGCGCTTCAACAGCGGAGACAGTGCGCAGGTACCTCACGTCCGAAATGTCCCCCAGACATTGCCCACCGTCAATGCTCATGAGATCCTTCAGAAACTCACCAAAGCACGGCAAAGGGCTGAGCAGAGCGCAGCCTTTCCACTTCCTAACCGCTCTAGCTTTGGCCTCGAGGAGCGCGGCGCCGAGACGAGCCTTGACAATGCCAGCGCATTCGCCACCCGTCGCAACGGAACCTCTCTGGAGTGCGTCTGGATTTGGTTTCTGTTTGCTGTAGCTCTCCTCTTTGGACGCCAGTGATCAATGACGTCTGGCGTGCTGAGCTAAACCGATGATTGCAACAGTGAACTTTGCGGTATTGTGTTTGCTCCAAGTGTATACATACGTAGACACGTAGAC
>JAASGK010000990.1:0-13460 GCA_023334195.1 Globisporangium emineosum
AGGGCTCTACCAGCTGAGCTACAGGAGCGTGCAATATACGGTGACCTCTGCATAATACTGGCTGCTGTACTCTATAACCGTAAAGTAATGGTACTGTATTGTTCGTACTGTTCGTAACTTTCCCATTTCTCGTAACTTACGACTTCTCTGTAATTTACATATCAATATTACAAAAGGGGCAGAATTTTTATTTACGGCTAAAATAGGGGCATTTTTTATTTCCCCTATTTTATCACTATAAATATAAAACGGAGGTTACACATTCGTAAAACCGTGGTCTCCTAAAACTGAGCCCCGGGAATTGCATTCCTATTTGAAATTTTCCGCGAACCCTTTCATTCATTTCTCTAATAATAATAATGTGGTTGACGGAAACCATCATTCCGCCAATTAATCGACTGTTGAGAGTGATACAAATGGCACGATGGCAAACCTGGTCATGCCGCTCGACCATTGACGCCTTGTTCTGTAAATATCTGCATGCGCGACGTGTTCATTTACTGCAGGCTCTGCGTTTCACATCAGCAGATAGATAGATAGATCTGCGAGGGCAGCGAGCAGACTGAACGCTTTGTTTTGGCGCAGTCTAAATCTCTAAATCTCTAAATCTGCATAATAGCAACATCACAATAATTGACTGATGTTCTTGTCAAAAAGAGTTTGTCGAAAGGGAGAGTTCGTTCGGACGAAAACTCGTTATCAACAGTTAGCTGAAATCTGTGTGTCGATCGCTATCAACTCTTTTCGCTATTTGTGCCCATTTCGAATGGTGTGCAGATGTGGGCACAGCCGCCGCCATCCGATTGGAATTTATATTCGTACGTAGTATTGAAGATTGGAATTATTTTTGTCGCACCAAAACTTTGTTTCTTCTCTTTCCTCTTGAGATGCCCTTCTCCCCACAAGTCTTGAATGGCAACGTCACTTTCAGTTGATTCTCAGGTTCTGCTCTTCGCTTCTGCTGCTTGGGTCAAAAGTACACAATCAAATAGTAGTAGATAGGGATAGGCAACGAGGCCTCGACACTCGCAGCCCAGCCCCCTCCGCTCCTCTGTCGTTCGTTTCTACACAAAGAGACCGGGTGTCGTGTGCGACGGGTGTGAGCCGTCCGTGACTGAAGCGCTTGCGTCGCCGCCGCCGCCGCCTCCACTGCCGCCGCCATTGCCGCTGTCACTAAAGTCCGACGACCGCGAGTCCTCTCTTGACCGACGACCGCGGTTCTCCGCGTCGCTGATCGCGGACGACGCCGACGCCATGCTGTGCGTGGAGATGTACGACTCGGCCATGGCGGTATCTGGATCGTAGCTGTACGCAAAGCCGCTCGAGCTCGAAATGCGCTGCTTGCGCTTCTGGCTCTGCGCGGAGACGCGCTGCAATATAAGCAAAGGAAGAACATACACATCAATCAGTCAGTTCAGTAGCAACAGAATAAACACAGCACACACAAATGACGCACCTCTGCCTGCTGTCGCTCGGTGGCGCGGGTCGGCGACGCGGCTGTAAAGTAGTTGGCCGAGTCCTCCTCTTGCATGCCGTTCATCATCGGAATGCCCGCCTCCAGGTTAATGTGCGACGGAGAGAGCGGCTGCGCGTGGCCGTTCGCCTTGGCCATGTTGAGCACGTAGTACTCCTGCACGATCTGCCACGGCAGTGCGTAGAACCGGCGCTGGATCGCTGTCCACGCAAAGTGGCGCAACAAGCACACGATGCAGCAAATCGGGATCACGAGCCAGTAGCTGCCTCCATTCAGCGTGTTCTGGAAACTGCCGTAGTCCAGTGGCGACAGCGACACGAATGAGCTGGACACGATGATCGTCACTGGCAAGTACGCGAGCACGCCCAGGAACCAGAAAAGACCGCCGTACATGCTCCACGACATCTGCAGCATGATCAGCTTCATGTTCGCAACGAGCACCACGCACGTGAACGACAGCAAGCCGTACTGCACCAGCGGCGCACTGCCCTGGTTCGACGTGTCGTCGTTGAACGCGAACATCGTGAAGATGAAGATCACGCACGCTTCGTAGACCGCGCTGCAGATCCACTTGAAGAACGTGTAGTTGTTGAACAGCTCCATGCGCGGACCCACGTGATACAGCTGCGGGAAGTACCGGCCCACGCTCCACGGCACGTCGTAGTCGAACACGCCCAGCACGATGATCGGCAGCGACGTGTACGCAATGTTGTACATCTGGAAAGCAACTTCGCTGTAGAACTTCTGCCCCGACCCATTCGAGCTCACCATGTAGAAATACTGCGCGAGCACCATCAAGATGTTTTTGTAAAACATGTACCCGACCAAGATCGACATGCGCTTGTAATTCAGACGGCCGTGGTGCAGCAGGAGCTTCTCCAGGAAGTAGAACTGCCCAATCGCGTAATCGCTCGAGTTCACCGCTTGCATGCCTTCCATGCCGCAAATGCCCACACCCACGTGAGCGCGCTGGATCATCGCAACGTCGTTCGCGCCGTCGCCGATCGCCAACGTGCGCGCTGTCGTGTTCGTTGTGCGCACAAGCGTCACCACTTCAGCCTTTTGACTGGGGGAGACACGGCAGCAAACCACACCCTCGCAGCTCATAGCGAGCTTCAAGAACTCATCGCGGCATCGGTCGTCCGCCAGCGTCACTTCCAAGCACTCGCCATCGATGACCACAGCTTGGCGGGACCGATTTCCTTGCAGATTTTGTTGATTTGCTTCAGACAAGTGCGCGAACACCGCATCGCTCGTTGGGAAAAGGTCGCAGTTCAACACGATCTGCTTCATGTCATTGTCCATCAGCTGGCACGCGTACGAAATGTTGATAGCCGTCTCCTGCTTGTCGCCAGTCAGCATCCACACTTTCATGTCGGCCTTCATGAGGTTCGCGATTGCGCGAGGGACGTGGTTCTGCAGCTTGTCTTCGATCGCCGTAGCTCCCAGCAAAATCAGGTCCTTCTCGATCTCAACCATCAACTCATCAATGCGGTTTGGCAGACCTGTCTTTCGCTTTTCGATTTCTTCCAGCGACGAGTTCGCTTCTTTGAATCGCTGGCTCCAGTTGACGTACTCTTTCTCATCAATACGGCGTCGCGCGATCGTGAGCGTTCGCAGACCGTCGTCGCCGAAAGTCTCCAAGTGGCGCATGGTCGCTTTCATCACTTCCGGATTGTTTTGAGCCTTCGAGAGAAGAGGGTAGATCATGTTGTCAGCACCCTTCGTGAGAACCCAAAACTCGCCGTTCGGGTACTGCGTGATAACCGACATGCGCTTACGGTCACTTGTAAACTCGAGCACATCGAGAATCTTGTACTCCTGCAACTCAGATTCCGCGTTTTTGTTGTTCATGAGGCTCTTGTGGTTGACTCGAATTCGAGCAATCCCAAGCCCACGCGATTCAAAGCTGAAGCCAAAGAACTTGGCGCCAGAGACCAGCGCCTGCTCATCAGGCGACGATGCAGAGAACCGGACTTCAGAGCTTCCTTCCACGATTTCCGGGATGACGGTTTGGCAGAGACTGAGGTGCAGGAAGAAGTCTGCCTCCGCGCATCCATTGTGGGCGTCCTTCTCCAGCGCGTTGAACAATCTCGCGTCGTCAAAATTGACGTACGGAACTTTTGGTGATTGCCCTCCTCCCGAAGATCCTGGAGACGGGTCTTCCGGAACGATGACACCTTTTCGGCGAAGCGCAGCGCGACCAATCTCTGTCGTACCAGTACCATACGAGATACCGTTGATCGAGCACTTGCGAAACTCCATCACGTTGCACGTGAGAGTGCCGGTCTTGTCGCTGAACACGTACGAGATCTGACCAAGCTCTTCGTTGAGACCCATCGATCGCACAATCATGCGCACGTCGAGCTCTCCGTAGTACATGTCGATGTCCCACGTCATGAAGATCGCTTGAATGAACATCACCATCGAAATGGTTACGTACAGCGACACTGGGATCATCTGGTACATCAACAAGAAGTACGAGCCGAACGAAATGAACCATTGTGCCACGTATCCGCGATTCGCGCCGAGGTAGGTAGCGTCCGACTTGTTTTGGTACATCCACACAATGTGCACGGTCGCTGCTGCAGCGCACAGAAAGCACAGGAAACAGAACAGCCAGATGATCATTTTGTTCACGGTCTGGTTGATCGAACTCCACTTGGGGCCAGAGGCGACAGAACTCTGCATGATCTTCGTATCCGGTCCCGTGTTGATCACCAAACCGTAGATCCAGTCCGTGTTTCGCAATTGGCAACCACGCAATAGCACATTCTTGATCGAGAGAGGCATCTGAACCGTGGCTGAGTCGTCGGGAAAGCTTGGCGGTGCGTGGTGATGGTGCTGGTGCTTTGGCGGACGAGCGCTTTGAGCGCTCAGTGTCAGGGTTCCGTCGAAGCGGCCAATCACCTTGTTTGGATTTTCACATCGCACGTAGCCTTTCAAAGAGGTTACCTGCTGGTTCGTAAGCGCGTGGAGCGTGTTATCGCACGCTTGGCGAAGTTTCAAGTTCGTCTCACCGTCCAACGACTTGGTCTCAACGTAGCAGATTCCACTTGGGTCGCTCGGGTCGACTTCATCGACCGCCAAGATGAGGAGATCCGCTGGAGCGGTCTCGCGGTTGCGCAGCTTGACGATCGTGCCGACAGTCAAGTCCGACCATTGCAACACGGACACATCTGGATCCTGAGTCGGCTTCAAGTGCGTGCTCGTGCCTGTGTAACTCGACGTGACGATGTGGCACTGTGCGGAGTTCGCTTCGTTATCTGCGCGATGGCGGCGGCGATCTTCGATGATCGCAAGTACGCCGTCGACCGCTAAAATAAACACAAGCACGGGCAAGTTTGTCGGCAAACTGCCTGTGTTGGTGATGTCCGGCACCATCTGCAGCACCGACACGAGCAAGAAGTACGCGTTCGCAAGTTTCCGGAACGACTCAACCATGAAAAGCGGCAGAAAGTTCCACGTCGTGTACTTGGACGTGATCACGACATTTGAGCAAAACTCCTCGCTGATGTTCTGATTTGGCTGGCTTGGCAATCGCTGTGGGAGCGGCACGACGCGGTAGTCTTCAGTGCCGCTGCGCTCACCCTGACTGCTGGTTCCTCCGCCTGTGAGAGGTGCCGTGGCTGTGAGCGGCACTGGGCCACCTCCCCCGCCGCCGCCACTGGCACTGGCGCTGGCGCTGCTATTCGCGTGTTTCATCTCGCGCTTCTTCGAGACGATCGCCGACTGGTCGCCGTTGCTCTGTGCGCGCGACGTCTGTAAGTTGTGGTAGCCGCCTGCTGCGGGCGTTCCACCTCCGACGGTGTCTTCCATCTAATTATATACGCGCACTTCTCCAACAGACAGCAACCACGCGCGTCCGTTCCTTCCGTCCCTCTGTCGATTGAAGAAGAAGCGGAGAAACTGGCTGGTTGCTGGGCAGGGCTGCGACTCTTGACTCGTGAACAGCACCTGTGCGCGTTATTCCTGTCCCTTGCTTCTTCTTGTTCTTGTTTTCACCTTGAGTGTGTTTCTCCGCCGCGCGCACTTTCTCCGAAAGGCAATCGACGAGACTCACCACCTGCAATTCAAATAGAGTCGTGTGAGAGAGAATTTGCGAGCGAGGACGCGCGCAGACCGCAGGCGCTCGCACAGACGGTTTTTAATGGGGAGGTTTACACATACACGCACCTGCCAGCGGTCGAGTGCACGCTTATAAGCCTGGGAATCGAGTGTGAGTGAGGCGAGCCTGCTTCTTCTTCTTCTTGCTGAGAGCGTGAGTGCTGCGGCTGGTTGATGATGGTGGCGTCGTGCAAGTGAGAGAGTGGCGTGAACCGGCTTTGCCGGCTGAGGTTTTTTTCCACATGTGCCAAAATGCAACCATTTCAGAAGGGAAAGGGAGGAATCAGTTCAACTCAGGTCATAGCAAACGCAAAATATACATTGTCAAGATTCGATTAGTTGTTATATATTTTTGATAAATTAGGGGTGTTTGAAATGATAATATTGTATATTTACTTTGTATGCATTCGAAGGATGAAGTAGGAGTGCAATCAAGGAAAAGGGTTGTTTGGTGTCAGCTTGTCACATAGGTCACTTCAAATTTGGCGCTGACCACTATTTATGGCGTTTCAGCCATATTTGAGATTCAGGGAGCGCCACAAATAAAACGAGCTTTTGCTGCAGAATCTTCACTTTTTAGATTTTAAATAGGCATCCAGCACCAATGGCTGCACTCCATTCGCTCTCTCTATCCATCTCTCGCACCGAGATGCACTAGTAACTCCATTTCTTCAACAGGTGCTAGTTGCATCACATCTATCTATCTATCTATCTATCTCTTTCTCGCTTCAAATGACGCAAACCGCGAGTAGCTTCACTGCATTCTCTCTTCCCAAAAGACACAAGTGACTGCTCTGCATTCTCATGTTGCAGTAGATTGAATGGCTCGCTGCCTCGGCTCAAGGCGGAGGGACCATTGACAGCAGTTTTGGTACACACCTCGATCAACGAGAGAATATTCTCTCCGACGACAAGAAGCACTCGATCAAACTCAGAGACAGCATTAACTTGCTCGGAAACTGCAGATTATTTGTGATTATATATTTTACAGAGATTGACGTTGGAAATCTGGATGTCGGTTGTCAGAGCAATCGTTACTGTACTTGTTCAGTCAATTTGATTGCAGGCATACACGCTGTGGTTGCAGCGCGATTCCAGAAATACCGCAGCTAACGTCGTCAATGCACTTGTCATTTTTCAGCTCACTTTCGTATCTGTACGCAGTCTTGAATTCCTGAATATCTCATTCAATCACTGAGATTTCTTGCTCAATACCGCAGCTAATAATGTCGTTAATGCACCTTGACAGTGAATTGTATGTCCATTCGAATGGCTCAACATAATGGCTGCACATTTATATAGGCATTTGCATCGGCGCCAGAAACTACCAGAAATGACTTTCAGAATCTGCCCAAAATAGGTTGTTTTGGTTAATATTGGTGTTCGCCATTTTTGAAGTGGCCAGAGCACGATGCTGAGCATATCCACGAGAGACAAAACAAAATGACGATGCGCAGATCAGTCGGTTGCGAGTGTGGATTTTTTGTTGTTGAGAAAATAAATATGGAGGCGTAATTGGCTCTCTCTTCATATTCCAATGATCAAGAGCGACGCACTGTCGCAATTGCGTTTTAGTATCAACATGGGTTCATTCGTCACAATCACATCCACACTCGGCATGGACTCTAATACTTAGTGGTGGTCGCCAACACCAGTGCAGCACTTGCCATTCCAATCACGACGACGGTTGCTGATGCGCCTCCACTGGAAGCAGCTCTTATAGACGACGCGGACGACGTCGCCGGCGCCTTGGTCTGGAACGAGATGATGTTGGAAGTCGGGTCGGAGCTCACGGCCGAGCCGCCCACGTCCTGCGCCTTGACCTTGGACGGCTCGGACTCCCAGTCCACGAGCGACACGCTGCGCGTGTAGGTGCACTTGTCCGCGTACTTGATCGGGATGTGCACACACGCCTTGCTGAAATATGCCGACACGACGTCCTTCACGTCTCCAGGAAAGAAATCCTGCACGATAGGAAAGAACTCGCTGCCCTTAAGGCACCGGGTGGTCGAGAAGAGCGCCTGCACGTCAAACACATTGGTGCGCTGCGCCAGCGGCAGCGCCGACACCCACGTGGCCACGCGGTCGAGCACCACGACGCACCCGCTCGCGGACAGAGAGCTGCCCGAGGCGGCGACGTTACCGCTGTTCACGTCCACGTACGCCTTGCCTTCGGCCTTGAGGCACATCTGGTCCGTCGGCACCTGTAGGTCCACGATGAGGTCCGAGCCCAGTGTCGCCGAGTCGTTGGCGGAGAACGAGCTCTGCGCGAAAGTGTACCCGCAAGTCTGCGACGCATTGCCCAGGAACGATGGCGTCTGGGGGGAGCACACGACGTCGCCGAGGAGCTGCGCGAACTTGGTGAGCTGGTCCGAGACCGTGTAGCCGTAGTCCTTGATGGACGAGTCCGCCCAGGTATCGCAGCAGCCGCTCGCGTATTTCGCGCGGATCGTTGCGATCGCCGGCAGCAGCTCCGAGTTCAAGCAGGGGACGACTTGGTCCACGTACAAGGCGCAGAACTCGTCAAACTCACCGCTAGACACGTTCCGCAGCAGCTTGGTGTACGTCAGCAGGTCCGTGTTCGCCGTCAAGTTGCCGATCATGTGCTGCACGAAAGGGAGGTTCGTCACCGTCTTCATCACCGCGCACTTGCTGGTCGCGAGCCCCGCAGTCAGCGCCTCGCTGAGCATCTCGCCGTTCAGGTTCGCGAGACACGTGCTCGCCTCGGACGGGACGAGCAGCTTACCGACTGTCGTCGACGTGATGAACGTCCGCATCGCCTGGACAGCGTCGGCGCCAAACGCGGCAGTGAGCGGCGCGATCACAGGCGCGTTCGGGTCCGAGACGTTGGACGAGCACGCCGAGACGAGCTTGACCTCCGAGTCCTGGGCCGACACGGTGCTGCTGCAGCCAGCGAGCGCCAGCAGCACCGCACTACCGATGCTGACGAGGAAGCGCTTCATCCTGTATGCCTTCAAGTGGTCGCGAATGGAAATGGGGAGCTACAGACCCGCACAGAGAGAGAGAGAGAGAACGCGGTCGGACCTGGAGGCAGCCGGCGAACGAATGCAATTGCGTTATGTTGAGACGCTCTCTGCGGGAACGAGATGCAGATCGAGCCAGACCGAACGATGATTTGATTGACAGGGATGTCCCGAAAACAAACCAAACTGACATAAAATGTCCCGAATGTAAGACCCTTTTGCAGAGTGTTGGTTTCTTTCGAAAGTTGGTTGCCCTTTGAGGTCCGCAACACACACCCATTTTGAAAAGGAAACAAGTACGCGCGCGCAAGCATGGAGCAGTTGAAGGAGCTCGAGTGGAAGCCGTTCGTGAGCCTCGCGTACGCCGCGCTGGCGAGTCTCGTGGTGGTGACGCAGGCGACCGACGTGCCGCAGTGGGCGCCCGCGCTGCTCTCGCCGCTGCCGATCCTCCTCGTCTACGCGTTCCGAGAGAGCACGCCAGTGACGCCCGCGGCGGTGCGAGACGCGCGCTCGCTCTGGCGTCTCGTGTACGCCACCGTAGCGGCGCTCGTGATCGTCTCGCAAATGGAAGACGTGGCGCTCTGGACGGTCCAGCTGCTCGCGCCGCTCCCAATCCTCACGCTCTTCGCGTACAAGGAGAGTTCCGAGAGCAAAGCCAAGACGTCGTAACGCGTGTGTGGTGGACCACCGCTAAATATCGTTCGCTCAACGTGAGGGTTTACTGGTATCGTACTACAAAGTGGTTTGTATAAGTTCACAAATTTATCCATAGCCTTTCGTACTAACCGCTGTTGCACACTATTGCGCAAGAGCTCCCATTGCTTTGACTCTGAATTCCTTTTAGCTGGTGGTGGCGTGCATTTCTGCCACTCTCTTCTTCTGGACAAGCGTCACACAACGAGTACGCTTTTTCTTACATGGACTTCTTCATGCGCGCCGTGATGGCGGCCAGGCGCTCCACGAGCGGTGGGTGGTCGTAGTGGTACTTGCTGTAAAGCGGGTCCGGGTTCAAGTTGGCGAGGTTCCCGATCCCGACCTTGGTCAACGCGGACTTGAGCGCGTCTCCATGACCCAGGTCCACCGCGAAGGCGTCCGCCTGGAGCTCCGTGTGGCAGGTGTGGAGACGCCAAAGGAACTCCATCACGTGGTGAACAGGTGCCCACACGGTTTTGGAGAAGAGCATGTAGTCGATCATCAGGGGCATCCCCGAGCCGCATGCAAACCCAAAGCTCGCAAACAGCTCACGGTTGTTCATGCACATACCAAAGACGTACGCGCGCGCAAAGTTCTGCACTTGCTCGATCAAGAAGCCCTTGAAGCCATGCGCCAGCTTCCAGTGACCCAGCTCGTGCGCGAGTGCACCGACCACTTCGTCGTCTGTGCTTTGCTCCAAGAGCGTATCGAAGAGCACGATACGCAGGTTCGAAACAAACCCGGCAATGAACGCGCCGACGTGCCCCGAGCTCGACGAGCCGTCCATCACCGAGATGTACCCCAGAGGGAACTTGAGGCTCAACGCAAGAGCTTCGACACGTGTGCGCAACTCACCGTCCTCGAGCGACGTGAACTTGTACATGAGCGGCAGGAGCCAGATTGGCATCGCTGTGACAAACGCCGCTACGCCTGCACCCTGGAATACCCACACATAGATGTAAAAGCGGTCGCCTCCCCAGCGCACCAAGTACACCAGTGTCGCGGTGATAGGACACCCTATGCCAATGAGCAGTAGGATCTCCTTCGCTTTGTCCTTGACGAAGAATCCGAGGTTCTGCCTGTTGAAGCCGTGGCGCTCTTCGACTACAAAGTTGGTGTACAACTCGATCGGCAGCTTCACGAACTGGTCGATTAGCAAGAAATTGAGCGTGAAGAGCATGACGGAGCGGTAGATCTCGCTGTTGGCGTTAAGTCCGAGTGCAATGAGCGCATGGCCACTCACATCCCAGAGGAACGGCAAGTAGCCTAGCAGCAGCAGTCCCGTTACCAATAGGTGCGTATACGCGGCTCTTGTCGAACTTGGCGAGTGTCGTGTCCAAGAGCGAAACCACCACTGATGCTGGCTTCTCAACTCCTGCCTCTTCTTCTGCTTCTTCATCGTCGCTCGTGTTATCTTCTGAGTCCTTGGCTGAAGAGCTCTTCTTGGGTTTCTGCGCAGCGGGGTCAAGTGCTTGGATCGCGTCTGCGAGAGGCTCTGGGAACGCGGTCTCCTTGTGCTTCTGGTACTGGCGAACGTCCAGATACGTTTCAAACATGTACACAAGCGTAAGGAAGAAGATCGACAGCTGCAGGAACAGCACGGACGCCGGCGTCCACCCGTCCTCGGTGTAGTACGGCGCGAGTCGCCAAAGCGAGAAGGCCCCAGTAGATCCGCCTTCCATTGTTCTTGATCCGGCAGCCTACTTTCGGAAATGACGATTTGCAAGTACAGCCCAAGAGAGGTCTTCTGAGAAGAAGAGACGAGAGGGAGGGAGGTCTTCGGGAAGTCCTTCTTCCCTCGATTATAATCGAGTGAGGCAGGCTCAAATCAGCAGATATGGTGCAGTCCCACTGTTTCTTTAGGGAGAGCAATGCATGAAGAGCATGCATTCAGCAGACAACATCGGCCGCCAAACAAGAGGCGGAATGAGCGATGTGGCCAACTGGGACAACAACGGCCAATGATGAAGCAACAACAGTTCATGAAGTAACATGGACATCACGTAACGAAAACAGAGTGGGATTTACCTTCAAGCAGGACGGACCGCTTCATCTTCAGAAGAACACCCAAAACGAAATTTGGTTTGATATCCGACGAGAGAACAAGGAGTTCCTTCCAACCTGAACGACCACCACAGTCAGTGTATCCACAATATCGGCATACACAATGTCGATACCCTCACCCAGTCTCCTCCCGCAAAAGAGGAAGGCACTGTATTCGAAAATCCAGCACGAACTGACGTGGCGCTCGATAGGCGGTCGATCAAAGAGCTCTTTTGAAGCCTCCGCTCACTCGCTCAATTCCCAATTCCCCCCAAGCCCCCAAAGCCAACAAGCTTGCTCTCAAAGAAGTAGAGCAGTCGAATCACCCGAACTCCGCCAACCACTACTACACGAGATGGCGCGCGACTGGAAACCCTTTGTGAGCTTGGCGTACGCCACTGTGGCGGCTCTCGTGATCATGACGCAGCTCACGGGCGTGCCAAACTGGGCCGGAGCGCTTCTCGCGCCACTGCCGGTCCTCCTCATCTCCGCTTTCAAGGAAAGCGGCGTTTCCAAGGCAACCGAAGCGTGGACTGCAGACTGGCGGTCGTTCTGGCAGCTCCTGTACGTTGGCGTGGCGGCGGTGCTGGTCGTGAGTCAGACGCAAGACGTGATAGAATGGACGCTCTTGCTCTTGGCGCCGATTTCGAACCTCATGGCGTCCGCTATCCAGGAGGACGCCAAGACGAAGACGAAGGCGTCATAAAGAGAGTGTGTGTTACCGAAGTACTACGAAGAGAGAGAGAAAAAAACAAAACATTTAAATCATGAGCAAACGTATCTATTTAGTAGTGTGACGCGCTTTGTCTTTGATTGAAGGAGCGAGACTCTGGGAAGCCTTCGTCCACACTTAGGTGCGCGAGCAGTATTCCATACGGAGCGTGAGGAAGCCTCGAGACTTTCGGCCGCTGATGAGAAAAGCTTGGCTGCTCTTCCATCGCTGTTTGCAATCCTAATCCTCAAAACGGCTTCCACGAAGACACTCGACGTCCTTCCTTGCATTGCCTACGGGAGAGTACGGGTTATGCATTGGTTTGTGTTTGCGTAGAGACTGAATACAAAGCCCACATAAGCATCTGGGCCAAGCCATCAAGAGCAGGGAGCCTCCGTCAGTGGGCAAAGCACTTGTTCCTTGAACGCTCGTGGTGTGCTCTGACGAACTCACTCTTGCGCTTTGTTGTTGCCGGCAACTTGCCGACTTCGCAATGCACACCTTACTGGAAATCGCCGACTGGGTCTGCAAGAGCATGGGCACGGGATGGGAGAGAATACTGAGCGAATGGGTGGGGGATGTTTTGTGGGTCTGTGTGACTCCTCAGTGTCCTCGACAATGTCCACAAGAGTGGACATAAGTGGGTATATTTTACTCCAATGTCGATACGAGGTGGACACTTTCTTCATCATTGCTCAGATTGCATTATATAAGCGGGAGGAGTGATCAATGCGGCTTATACCACCTCCATAACCCACCACACCATGCATTTCACCAAGACTCTCGTACTCGCCGCCGCGGCACTCGCTCTCCTCTGCACCAACTCACCTCCGGGGAGTAGTGCTTGGGATGGATATTGCTGGTCGTCTAAGCGTTCCTCAATACACCTCATTATCATCACCATCATCCTCTGTACCAACGCTGCTGTCACCGCCGCGCCAATCCACGTGGACGAGACGAGCTGCGTGTGCGCGTCACTGGCCTCGGACACCTCGTTCTCCACCAACGCCACCGCGCCGTGGCTCAACTCGAGCAACTGCGAGGCGGAGGCCGTCGACGAGTGGCGTACGTGTGCACACTTGATACGCGCCGCTACTGCTGCCTGCAACTACTTCATCGACCACTGGGCGTGCTCCTTCTTGTAAGCGAGCCACAAGACGCAAGACGCGAGACACGGCAGTAGCTATAATAGCTTACAAGCTTCCAGCCCTGGCATCCACTCAAAGAGTGACTTTTTCTCTTTCCTTCCGACTTTACTACACCCTTTTCCGTAATTAGTGTGTACCACAGTAATTACGAACCTCACCTTTTGGGACTGGTCGTCTTAAATAGTGTGTATCACAGTAATTAGGATACCACACTAATTGTAGGGTGGCGTGAATAGTGTTATACACAGTAATTAGGTTTGATCCTATTTAGTGTGTATATATTTGATCAAAGAAAGCAG
>JAASGK010000991.1:0-13457 GCA_023334195.1 Globisporangium emineosum
GGGACACGTGCCAAGCACGTGAGGCACGTGCCCAGTGTTTACGCTATTTGTTTACTCTATATTTAGGAATGATGGTAATAACAGGGAAGGGGGACAAAGATCAGGACACCAATCACATGAGTGATGGTCAGTCCTTACATATTTTTTGGTTCAAGCCAAAGATTGAGTATACTGTGCGCGCTCTCGGCTAACACCTTGCAAACTACGAACAAAATCACTACGAGATGGCCAAACGCGTGTTGCGCTACTTGCAGAAGACAGTTGAGTGTGCTCTCTATATGGACGTGCAGAGTGGCGCCAGCGGGGACAACACGGTCAAGCTCGTGGCGCACACGAATTCCGATTACGCCAACAACAAAGCGGACCAGAAGTGTATCAGTGGCTACGCCACGTACATCGCCAGAAACATGGTGTCGTATGGCTCACAAAAACAAGCGCCCAACCCTTATATCACAACGGAGTCTGATACATCGCCGTTAACAAACGTGCTCGTGGCCTGATGTGGCTTCGAGGACTATGTGAAGAGCTCAATTGGAAATACAAGTGCCCAGTGCCGGTGGGTGACAGCAAGAGCGCCATCTACAAGAGTGAAAAATTGGGAAAACATAGTAAGAGCAATTAAGTCAAGAACAATTTCCAATACGTTCACCACTTAGTCGAGGACGGAAAGCTCACCACGCAGCATGTTGACATGGACAACATACATGCTGGCATCAGGATAAATGCCCTTGGAGGAACCAAGTTTGAGAAGCTTTGTACAGATCTCAGTGTCAAGAGCATCACGGACGCCGTGGCCACCAAGTGAGCCTGCTCGAGTGTCACCGTGGAACTAGAGTGTCATCTTGGCTTGGGATCCTGCTTGGGTGTCATCACAGAAGCAAGCGTGCCGTTTGGACCCTCGCTTGAATGTTATCGGGACAAGCCTGGGCTGATCATCATCACAAGCTGCACCACTGGCTGATCATCACCACAAGATGCCTCACTGGAGTGTCATCGTGAGAAGGGTGCATACACACCACAAAGCTCAGAGCATTGCTCGAGTGTTGTCACAATCCGTCTCTTTCGGTCATTCAGAAAGTATCACTGAGTGTATTCGTGAGAAGAGCGTGTCTACAACTGTTCGAGTGCTCTCACCAAGACCAAGATCAAGCTCCGAGGACATAGATACAGTATCACGCATGGTCGTGTATTGCATGACTGCGGGACATTGTCACAAACGAATGACGCGCCTCTGTTCTACCAATCCGGCTACGGAGCAAATGGGAGTGTCAATATACGAAGCTATCTTATCTATTTATGCTCTTATCGGATCGGATCAGGCGATCATGTACATTAGATACCGTTTATAAATACAAAAGGTGGTTGGAGCGGGAGGCCTATGAAGCAGCATTCATGCTGCTCAGTCTCGGCCTTGCAGCGCACAGTGCATCAGCACCTCCCCCAAGTCTTCCTGGTGGGATTCCGCCCTGAACGTTACTGATACGAACATTCGTTGAAGAATGTAGTGCATAATTTATACCGAGGCGGTCGATCTCAACAACTTTGATCAAAGAAGCCATCGGGAACGTCCTTGACGAGAGCCCAACAGTGGATCCCGAATCTAGTATACTGTACATATACTAAAGTATTATGTAAACTTGTGTATATTTGTGTAATGCGATCAACGGATTACAGAAACTATACTTTGGGTCTATTAAGTGAGTTTGATCGTTCTTTGGGTCCATTAAGTAATATAAACGACGTAAATTACATTTTTTGGTCAATTAGACATCCCAGTACGCACTTAGCAAACGCCATTTAACCCAGCAGTGGGTCATTCCATAAAATTTTCCGCGAACTCTTTTCCTATTGGAGCTCACTTGACGTTTGTATGAAATATATGGAGTGAATTTGATCGCGGAAAATTTGAGGGTTACGCATCTTGTTCCGCGATCAAATTCACTCCATATATTTCATACAAACGTCAAGTGAGCTCCAATAGGAAAAGAGTTCGCGGAAAATCCTCAAATAGGAATGTTCCAATAGTGAAATTTCCGAGGGCTCAGTTTTTAAGAGGAACGGCCGGGTTTTATGATGGCGTAACCTCCGATTTAAATTTATAGTGATAAAACCCTATAAAGTTGTTTGATTAGGACTTTTGCTGGATTAGGCGCGTAACGTAACCAGCACCCACACCAATGGTGCCTATAATTCAGTCCACTCCCATAGGCAAGCTCTCAGTTCTAAAACTGCAAAGGCGAGCGAACATGTCGGCCGCGGGAATGCGCTTCTGTCGCGAATGGTGCGTCAATGCCTTGACTGTTCAAGCGAGCGAGAGAGACGCCCCATGCGGGGAGCGCAAAGAGCGTGCGGGTTGTCCTACTGTGTAGCGCGCCGAGTCGCTGAGCTCCTCTTGTATATTACCCTCACTCTTCTGCGAAAAGCAAGCGCTCTCTGCTGCACCAGCGAGAGAGAGCGCGCGTTCATTCACAGGGTGCGATTGCTTGTTGCTGGATGCGTAATACTTATGTGGGTGTGCTTGCGCGTTTGGTCATTTGTGAGCAGCAATAACATGTTGTACCCGAGCCAAGACCGCGATCTGCGCCGCCTGACGTTCCGCTGCCGCAACTGCGGGCAGTCGGAGGAAGTCGAAGAGAACTGTATTTATGTGAACGAACTGGTCAAGGACACGCGGTACGATGCTATCCCCTATATATCTATATATCGATTGCGATGCTCAGTATGCATATTAAAACTATGTGTACTCGTTAGCGTGCAGCTGGACGTGCTCCCTGGTGACATCATCGACGACCCGACGCTCCAGCGCGACTACGACGTAACGTGTCCGATGTGCTCGCACAACGGCGCCGTGTTCATCCGCTCCCACGACGGCGTCAAGCAGGCCACGCTCGGGCTCATCTGGGTTTGTCTGAACCGCGACTGCCAGGTGGACGAAGACGGCAACCGCCTCCCGACCTACCGATGGATGGGCTGAGCCACCGCGGTGCAGACAGCAGACGATACGGAGTCGGGCAAAAGACACACTGCAGGCGTCACGTTGGAGGTTGATTCCGATATCGTAAGCACACGCACGCGCATTTCCACAAGCGAAAGCCAGGTGACAAGCAAACAATGAGTTTATCTACCAGACAAACCTAGCGCTCTGCAGCTTTTGTGTAAAGACCAGAAGAAAAAATATACAGGAAACATAAGAGCGCGGAATGCAGAATGGGGCCAGTCCCGTAGCTTGTGGGTTGCTATTGCTCGACGCAACGCTCTTGCCATATTTCGTTATCCACATCTCGCTTCATCCGGCCATATACAGGCATTGATTGCATCCAGCGCTTGTTGGCAAAGCATTTCTCTCATGCGAACAAGCCCCCTGTATTTATTTACACAGCGCAATACAGATTTGTTGCCACAATTGTTCACGATTCAAAAGTTTAGGGTCGCACGCTAAATTCAGGTTCAGACACCCTACTTTCGGGCAGGTACCCTAGATGAAGCGATGTGGCCTTGCTAAGTCCGCTTCAACCTAGGACAAGTGTCCGAAAATAGGGTGGTAAGCGCCAATCCACCCATGAATCTGTCCTTTAGCACGCTATTTTCGGACTGGCATTGTGCCATTGTGAGGAAGCGGGGGCGATTGCTCGCAACACACAAAGGCGCACTTTTCGATAGTGAAAGCGCAACAACAGAAAGGATCGCGCCGTCGTCCAAGCAAGAAGAAGGAGACCCAAGCGCGCCGTGCTTCTCCTCTCTCTCTATCTGTCTACACAGCCGTGTGCGCATATTGCGACGTACGTGAAGACCACGCAGATACACACAAGATGGACGCGGGCCAGCTGCGCAACCTCGAGGCGCTCTGCAAGGTGCTCTACGAGAGCGCGAACGAGTCGGAGCGTGCACACGCGCAGCAGTCGGTGCTGATCCTGCAGTCGTCAGCCGAGTACATCCCGCAGTGCCAGTACGTGCTGGACAACTCCACGTCGCCCTACGCACTGCTCGTGGCGAGCAACAGCCTCACGAAGCTCATCACGACCCACTGGAACAACTTTACGGCCCCGCAGCGCGTCGATATCCGTACGTTTTGCCTTGCTATTCGCTAGTTTAATACTGTGCGGCGATTCTGCAATTGTTTTGTCCTCGTATGCTGACGTTTACTATGGGCGTATTGCTATTGTTGTAACAGGCAACTATGTGCTTGGGTACTTGGCGCAGAAAGGACCGACGCTCGAGAAGTTTGTGACAACGTCGCTGATCCAGATGGTCTGCCGCTTGACCAAGTTTGGCTGGTTTGACGACGAGCAGCACCGCGAGATCGTGAACGAAGTGACCAAATTCTTGCAGGCGACGGTTGACCACTGCGTCATCGGGCTGCAGATCCTGAACGAGCTCGTGACCGAGATGAACCTGCCGGTCGCAGGCCGCAACATCACGTTCCACCGCAAAATCGCCGTGTCGTTCCGCGAAGACTCGCTCTACCGCATCTTCCAGGTCGCGCTCACGACGCTCAAGCAGCTGCAGGTGCACAACATCCTCGGCGCAACACCCGCGCAGGAGAACCGCATGGGTGACCAGGCGCTCAGCCTCGTGATCAAGTGCTTGTCGTTTGACTTTATCGGCACAAACCCGGATGAATCCGCGGACGAGACAGGCTCGCTGCAGGTGCCAACTTCCTGGCGCCCGTTGATCCAAGATCCGCAGACGATGCAGCTTTTGTTCGATTTCTACAAGTCCAGTGCCCCACCGAACACCTCCAAGTGTCTCGAAGCACTCATGCTCTTTGCGTCTGTGCGCCGCAACTTGTTTTCTCCCGACAAGGAGCGCGCGACTTTTCTCTCGCAGCTGCTCACAGGAATCTGCGGGATCCTGTCGACCCAGCAGGGGCTGTCGGACCAGCAGAACTACCACGAGTTTTGCCGCCTCATTGGCCGCCTCAAGTCGAATTACCAATTGTCGGAGCTGATCAAGGCCGAGTCGTTCCAGGAGTGGATCGACTTGACGCCAGACTTCACGATCAAGTCTTTGCGACAGTGGCAGTGGTCGGCGAATTCGACGCATTACCTACTTGGATTATGGGCAAGACTTGTAGCAGCTTTGCCATATGTGCGCGTCGAAGCGCGACCAGGATCGCCGACGACGTCGACTTTCCTGGACTCTGGTGTCCCACAGGTCATTCAAGCGTACGTGCAATCCCGCTTAGACTCCGCAGAGCAGTGTGCGGCCGACGACACGCTCGATAACCCTTTGGACGACGAAGGCGGTTTGTATGAGCAGCTCGAGAAACTACCAACGCTGTGCCACTTCAACTACCGCAAGTCTGGGGAATACATCGTGACGGTGTTAGATCCGATTTTGAACCAATACGCAGAGGCGTGCAGTATTCTGGAGCAAAATGGTGGAGACATGGGTGATGAAACAGTTCAGCAGCAGGTGGTGTCGATGGAAAACCAGCTTGCGTGGCTCGTGTACATCATTGGATCCATTATTGGTGGGCAGACGTATGCCTCTGGGTCCACGGAAGGCGACGAACTAGTGGATGCCGACTTGTCGCAGCGTGTGTTCCGAGCCATGCAACTCACAGAGCACCGATTGATCACGTCGGGTGGACAGCAGAAGTCGAGCGTTCACTTTGAACTGGCGCTGCTGTTCTACTTTAGCAGCTTCCGTAAGAACTACATCGGCGAGCAGCATGGTATGCCAACAGCCCCTCCTCCGTCGTCGAACGTTCAAGTCTCATCGCCAATCATGGCACCAACTGAAGCTTCGATGACGGGAAAGCACAAGGCGTACCAGCGCATGTTTGACCGAATGGGTTTTGGCGACCACACTGTTGTGGTCAATATGATGGTGACGAAAATCGGCAACAATCTGAAGTTCTGGGGCGAAGACGAAGTCGTGATCAGCAAGACGCTCGCGCTCTTCTTTGAAGTGGCGTCTGGGTATTCGTCTGGTAAATTGCTCTTGGGGCTTGAAACAGTGCAGTATCTGATTGGGCACCACACTGAAGACGAATTTCCGTTTTTGGCGGTGCCAGCGAATACCCGACACCGCACGACTTTTCACACGACGATTGCGCGCCTGCTCTTTACGACTGCGTTCGACGAATCGTCGGACCGCTTTGAGCGGTTCATGGAGCCAATCGAAGATGTGCTCAACAAACTGATGCAAACACCAAGCTTTCGCGTCCCCGAGGTGAAGAACGCGGTGATCGGCGTTTGCAGAGATTTGCGCGGCATTGTCCAGCAGACGCACAATCGACGAACGTTCAGCTGCATCTTTGATTTCCTGTACCCAACGTACTTTCCTGTTTTTGTGCGAGCAGCGGAAGAGCTGTACGACAACCCTTTCGTCATGACTGCACTGCTCAAGTTCCTGCAGGAAGTGGCCTACAACAAAGCGCAGCGAGTGATGTTTGACCAGAGCTCTGCGAACGGCATCCTGCTTTTCCGAGAGCTCAGCAGCGTTGTCGTGGCGTTTGGTAGGCGGATACAACCACTGCAAGTCGGCAAGAACCCGTACGGAGAGAAGTACAAGGCGATCTCGCTGTGCCTCGGCATCCTCTACCGTGCACTCGGTGGCAACTATGTCAACTTTGGTGTGTTCAAGCTCTACAACGACCAGTCGCTCGACAGCGCGCTTGAAGTTGCGCTGCAGCTCGTGCTCTCGATCCCGCACGAGGATTTGATGAACTTCCCAAAAGTCAAGAATGCGTATTTCTTCTTTTTGGAGATCTTGTTCCGCAACCAGATCGCATCGGTGGTCGCACTGGAAGGCAGTATTTTCAGTCAGCTTGTGACGTCGCTTCTCGAAGGGATCAATTCGTACGACCTGGCGATTGCAGCGCAGTGCGCAACAGCGGTGGATCACTTGGCGACGCTCTATTACCACGAGATGAAGAAGAAGCGCGACACGCCAATCAAGCACGCGCTGATCGCCCATGCGCAAGCGAACCCGACGATGTGGTCCACGCTCTTGGCGTCGCTCTTTGATATCCTAATCTATGGCGAGGCTACTTCCCAGTGGGCGCTCTCTCGACCGATCTTGAGCCTGACGCTCTGCAGCGAAGATGCGCTGAATGCGTACCAACAGTCATTGAGCTCGTCGCAGTCGATGGAGAACCAGGCGCTGATTGAAGAAGGGTTTGGTGCGCTTTTCTTGGACGTGCTGCCCAACTTGGAAGCTGCGAACCGCGACAAGTTCACGCAGAAGCTGGGCCAGTTCCGAAACACAGTGCGAGGGTTCCTCACGCTTCAGTAGAATCACGAAGTGTGGCGGCATTTTTCGCCCTCTTTCACAGTCACAGAAGCCCAGAAACCATCGACGCGGACGGCCAACAAGAGTGCCACAAGTTGCAGGTGAGATTTGAATGTGGGATTGTTCTCGTTGTTTCTCTCACAATGTAATTTGACGTGCTAGTGGCTGGCTTGTTGGTTAGTGTTCGACGGAAGCTAGGAGCGAAAAAAGAAGATAGAATTATATTGAAAAGGACCTCGCCTGTAGCAGGCGGGATGAAAATGAAGCAGAAATCAAGTGTGCAGAGAGCGAGCGAGCAAGGAGTTTCAGGTCAGAGACAGAGAGCGATGACGATGACGATGATGAGGACTCTGGTTTCGAGAAGCACCGAATATTGAGATATACCAAGCAAATGACCGCGCGAGCGTGTGTGTATATATCACTTGTGCTTGGTGTTCCGCGTTTTTATTGACTGCTGACCGACCATTCAGCATGAAAATTAGTTTAGCACAGGATCCGAACGCCAGACACTCGAGCCTTGTATCCAGCTACACCTCCAATCCAACCAAGGGGGAATTCGCAGATGGACGAGATGATGAGGAGCTTGAAGATGCGGTTCGATACGATGAGCGTGAGAGCGAGGACGCAAGGGCGTTTTCAAGTGGCGATGATGATTGATACGGAGCCTACACAAGCGCCAAAGCACACAGTCAGAACAATCAGACAATAACCGCGTATTCCCATTTAGGATAGCCCGGCCATCCCTCTAACTATATACGCACCGTCACGATGGGTTTGGTCGCGACTGGGTACGTGATTTCAATCTACAGCATTGATTCACATCCACAAGTCAAGATCTACGGGTCTCAATCTCACGTGCATCTCCCAGCTTAATACAAACGGTGCTTACCCAGGAGCGACCGCAGGATCTCACGAGTCGCCACTCAACTCCCGCTCTCGCAAAGCACAGGCGCTTGTTGAGTCGTCCCATGAGCGCACGCACGTATTGTTCTGCCTGTACGTACATCCAAATGCTCACCGCACTCAGTAACAGCATGCACATATCACTCCATAACTGCAATTGTGAGGATGGGAAGGAGCCAACTAGCGTACATCTTTGATGCAGAGATTCGGGCAGAGGAGCGACACGCCGAGCGTGCAGGGACAGCACAAGTAACCCCAGCAGATGCAGAAGCCGCACGGCCAGTAGTCCTTGAGCGTGTTGTTGATTTGGTTCACCGCAGTCTCAAAGTCCTCGCAATTGATCTAAAGCAGGGACATCATGTACATACAGCCACGCAAAACAGCGTCAAGCATGGTCGCAATAACCACTTCAACAAGGAAGGTGGCAAGCTCAGCGTCGCGTTCGTTGTTCGCGTACCAAATGACTCAGCTCAGGAGGGAAGTCGTCGTCGTAGGCGCGCGCGATGCCCGTGACGAAGCGCATTTCGCTCGGATAGAGCTTCACGGTCGCGTAGTCTCGGTCTTGCCGCTTGGAGCTCGGGGGTGCGGGAGTGAAGGCGACGTGGCGAGGATCTGGGTCCAGCGGTCCCAGGGAACCGGGCTCGCCCGTGGTGACGGACGTCGTGGCGACCATCAGCAGCAAAGTGGTGACAACCACACAACCACACACGTGTGCAATGGAGAAATATATAGATATATCTAGATACGTCCACCGGCAAACAGGCAAACAAGCAAACAAGCGCGCGTGTGGCTCCTTTGGCATGTGCTGATCTGCTTACGAGACGTGAGACCTTCAGTCTATGGATCGTCACAGACGCCCTTTCAGGTCGCGCGACCTTCGCGCAACATTTTACCTACCAGTAGGTTCGACCATCATTCCAACCACATTTAGGGAATGAGGATGGATTCCAGTCAACACTCGGAAGACGACCAAGGTCTTTTGGAAATGACTGTGAGCGCTTGCGACTGCCATCGCGCAATGCACGGCGACATCAATATGATGGATGCATAACGCAACAAGATAGGACAACAGTATGTACGAGCTACTGTATCTTGCTTCTCGTGGTCGCAAAACACGCTTCGTTTGATCGCCTCGCCCCTGAACTATGTAGTTAAGTTCTCTTTCGATAGTGAACTATGGTTTCAGTGCTTCTCGCCACCCCCAACAAAAATCCACTCAAAATCTGACTTCAGTGATTTGGATCTTGTGGTCGACACTGCGCATTCATGGGATGCGAAGGCTGCCTGGAAGCCAGTCCATCGTGTCTTCACAATGGTAGGGCGTTCCAAAATGGGGGACCTCATCCAAATCTTAATCTTACACCCATTTCTGTAATGACTCGCCTGGGGGCCACAACACACTTTCTGATTTGAATCATCAGTCGTTTGTGGCAAGCAGGGGTCCCCTTGGATGCTGCAGTGGTCCCAACCAAATGTAAACACTGGGAACGCTGTCATTCTCCAATTTTCCTCCAAGCGAAGACTACCATCACCACTCCAGGCATCTCCCTCCAGCCCAGCCGCGCAACATGAAGCTCGCCTCGGTTCTCGCTATTGCTACGGCTGCGCTCATCTCGTTCGACCACACGTTAGCCGCTTCGACGTGCACAGAGGACGAACTCAACACGATCCTCTCGCTCGGGAGCGAGCTACTCTCGGACGAGAAATGCGTCGAAGCCACACAGAAAGCGCCAAACACCAAGTGCCCCGTGCCAGAATGCATGCCGGCGGCCGAGAAGGTCGCCGCGAATATGCCCGACTGCATCTTTGACGGCATGAACGCGAAGGAGACGTCTGCGAAGAAGCTCAAGGAGTGCAAGGACAGCAGTGCTGTGAGCCGCAGCTTCTCAACGTCGGCTGGGGTCGCGCTCTCATCCGTTGTCCTCACTGTCGCCATGCTGCACTTATAGGAATCACCACCACCACACGCCAACCGGGTCGAAGCCAGGCGTAACTCTCACAGCAGTACGAGTTATTTCCTCTCCTAATAGTATGAATTTGTTCAGTGTTCAAGAATCATTTTGGTCGTGAGTGTGCGGTTTCAAGAGTTCTGGATTAAAATGTAGTTTCATTCAACCGCTGAGCGAGCGCGTGAACGGATTTTGTTGTTATATCGCTTTGGCGAGTGTGTGCAGTGCTCAGAACTAAGTTTCAGTACTTTGAAAGTGAGTCGCGGCTGTCACAGTTGCGGTTTCCAACTTGTTTGGACTGAGTGTGATCGAGAATGGCCCTGTGGACCTATTGTCCAGTCAGAGGTAGTATGCAGCTCAGTTCTTCGCAGCTTCGATCGGTGTTGCCATTTCGGCAACTAGTTCTCGCCAGCGCCATGGTGTTTTTCTTTTCTCTAAGCGAAGCAGTGCGTTCGGGAGGTAGAGACAAATGACAACAACCTAGAACTCTGGACACCCGATGCCTTCCTTCCTCGGCCATGAATCCACAGTATACTAAGGATCTGACGATCTCTCTTTCCCTTTGTCGACCAAGTGCTCTGCCATGGGAAATCCAAAAGGAGACTGAATATCTGGGCATTTGAGGGCTGTGCAGTGAGAGCAAGTGAGTGTGTGTCATCAGCTCTTTCGTGCCATTACGAGAGCAACACCTATTGTCTGATCCATGCGCAATATATTGATGGATACTTAAGTAGTTGGAACTGACTGAAGATATCTGGAAGGTGTCCTACGTGAGCTCACAAGTAGACCATGGCGACAGCGAGGACAACGGACGAGAGCGCGACGCCAGCCGAAGTCGTGGTCGCACCACTGGTGGTGGTGCTGCTGGTGGTGCTGCTGGTACTGTCTAGCGCGACGATGTCTCTACAGTTGGTGACCAGCAGTTCGAACGTGTCTTTCGGCTCCAGGCTCGTAGCGACGCAGTCTGGCATGTCCTTGGTCACCTTGACGAGGTTCGCGTAGCACTTCGCGTTGGGGCACAACGAGTCCCTGGACGCCTTGCAGTTCGTGTCGTTGAGGATCTCGTTCGTGGCCGCGAGGGTCTTCTCGAGATCGCTCTGCGTGCACGTGGCGGCAGCCGCGCGGTCGAGCGAGACGAGAGCGAGGGTGACGAGAGTGAGGACCGAGGCGAACTTCATACTTGCTGGGGTGGTTGTTGACTTGCAGCGGGCGGAGTGTGCGGGTGGGTGGGGGCTGGGTACTCGCTTGGAGGAAGATTGGGGAATGAGCTGCCTCCTTTTGGCTGATGCACACAAGCAGCAGCAACTCGTGAGGTGGACCCCTGGATCCCCGTCAGCGCCAACAACAACTGGTACAGTACCTCCCTTGGGCTACTGGTTGTCGCTGAGTGTATGTCTTGATGAACTGGTGGGCGTGAGTACATATCAGCATTACACCCACCATCAGAGTTCAAAGCCGAGCCATCATTTCCATGTGATTTGTGGTCCGGGGACTTGTATCCACAATCGACGCCATCTGTTGCAGTCAATCCAGCTGGTCCCACTTGCATGCATACGCCGTAGTGAGTCATTTTGCCCAGGGACCAACCAAATGACTCACTACAAGATTGATTCGGTCGATCTATGCACATGCAACACAAGGTACAGGTACCACCAGATGGCACGCTGTTGCTGTTTAGGTTCGCAGACGAGGACCTCTTCGTTTGGCTGTGCAAGCACGCGAGAAACCGACCCAGTGACTGACCCAGCGAGCGAGTGTGTGTGTCAGCCAGGAGCGCGCTCATTCTCCATTTTGCTTCTCAGCGAAGACACCCCACCCACCTCAAGCCTTCAAGCCTCAAATTCCAAGCCTCCCCCCTCACCACCTCCAACCATGAAGTTCACCTCGGTTCTTGCTACTGTCGCGCTCGTCTCGCTCGACCGCGCCGCCGCCTACTCCACATGCACCTGGTACGACGCAATGCTGATCTTGGGGGCCTCGAACAAGATCCTCTTGGACGCCGACTGCGTCGAGAGCATGAGCGCCCGGTGCCCCAACGCCAAGTGCTACGCAACGGTCGTGCAAGTGACCAAGGAGGTGCCAGACTGCATGGCTGGCGGCGCGAACTCGAAGGATATTTTCGAGACGCTGCTCACCACGTGCAAGGAGATCAGCCTCGGCGGCAACTCCACGTCCACGGCCACTCGATCCGTTGGTGTGAACGGCAAGTCCGCGCCAACCGACGGCCGTATCTCGACATCCAATACCTCGACAGGGGCCTCACTCACCTTGATTGCCGACGCCGTTGCCAAGGCGTTCCCGTAAGTTAGAGGTTATCTACGGTTGACCCAGAAGGAGGCAGAAGCATACAAGATAGGCACAACAGTTTTGCTTCTAATCTTCACACTTAGGTGGCTATGACTTTTCAATATATATCCCACGAGAAATATTGTAACATCCACGTGCACTGCAGTACTGTACCAGTGTCGACGTATGTCCCGCGAAGAAATGTAAGTAGCCACAACACCTCTCGACTTGCTCATCTCGTGATCGGAATGATCAGTTTTGGGGGAAAATGCCGATGGACAAGGGGGGGCAGTGCAAGACAGAATCATTTTATGAAATGATTCTATCTTGCTTGTGGTGACTCCTTTCTGATATATTAATACATAGTACACGCAGGAGCACGAGCCCAACGGAGAAGTCAGGGGCATGACTAGCACTCACTATTAGTGAAACAGCACTCCAACGTGACTTGCACTGTGCATTTGGGATCTCATCGTGTCGAAGGTGTCCATTGCATGCGTCTACAGTACACTGTACTTTCGATTCTGAGCAATCTGAGATTTTGGATCTCACCTTCAATTAACATTGAATGCTTCCAGTAACAGTACAGCGTTATATTATTTTAATAATACTAAAGTATATATTATTAAAATAAGTACTGTAGTAGTGTTTGTAACCAAGTTGCCAAAATAGTGCGAGTCAAGTACTGATAACGTAGTGAGATGGCAGAATGAAAATGGTGGAAGGCTGTAAGTTGGAGGTTAGAGGTTAATAGTTCTGAGAGCCGAACGAATCAGCGACCGAGCGACCTAGCTGGGAACTGCGAGCATTCGTGAAGGTTTGTACATTCTCAAAAAATTTTGGCGATTTCAGCTTGTCTGAACTCACGCACAACTTCAACAAAAAATCTAATACAGTGTGCGCCAATTGGTTAGCCGCACTTGGATATTTGGGACTCAAATTTTGTGTAGGCACTTCTGAAAATTCTGAAATGACCATCGCATTCGCGCTAATTTTGTGATTCCCGCCATACTCTTTGTTTGAAGAGAGCTCATTTTTTCACTCCAGAAATGATTAAAACCCAAAAACCCACGCAGTCCA
>JAASGK010000992.1:0-13457 GCA_023334195.1 Globisporangium emineosum
TAAGTGAATCCATTTCAAACCATACAAGTTTTACACAATACCTTCGACAATTTATATTCCCATAATTTGCATTGCCTCTCAAAATGTATATCGATTTGCGCCAATTTTGATGTAACTTATTGGGAGTGGCATCTGTATTTGATTTAATTTGTAGTATTTTATATTTCAGGGAAGAAGCTGCTCGATGCTCTGCAGACACATCGGATAATAAGGTCCTTAACGCCCGAAAACTCTCGATTAAGTGCGCATTTGTGATGTACGATGGAATTCTAAGATAAGCTTGCATTTCGTATGAAGAAGTCGTTTTTCTGTGGAATTCTCGCTCTGATTGGAATTGGCTCGGCTTCTTTCCAAGACTGTTTTGACTGGACCGGTCCAGCATTGAAACGAACCGGGCTCGTTTTTCCAACCCACATCCTGTTCTCGAAGTTGCACACACAAAGTTGCTTTGGATCACCGACATGGCAGACCACGAGCACGCGCTGGACGCGAGGGAAGAGCAGGAGCTGGACGACTACGAGAGCGAGCCACTGGAAGAAGAAGAAGACGGCGAAAGCGACGAGGCAATGGACGCGGGCTCGGAGGACGCCAGCGACGACGACGAAGAGGAGGAAGACGACCAGTCCCAGTCGCGCTCGCACCGCGAGACGATGCTGCTGCATGCTGATGACCTGATGCACCCCTTGGAGGCAAAAGTCGACCAGCTCGCGCAGGAGATCACGACGGCCGACCCGCCGCTTCTCGACGACGAGTTGTCTATGAGGCTCAACATGTACGCGCTGTCGCTGTGTGTTTGCCTGTGCCTTGTCGCGTCACATTTTACTGACGAAGAGTGCGCTGTGGTGCTTTGTGGACTCTAGGATCGCAGAAACTCTCGAAGACGTGGAGACTTCGTTTCGCAAGGAGCAAACTCCACCCTACCGGCGCGAAGGTGCGCTTGGCAATTGCTCTATGTTACTGTGCTTACTCGTTTGGTGTGGATGACGCTCAACTGAACTGCTCGCGAATCATGTACAGGTCATCTAATCGGCAACCTCCTGCAGGCTTTGGATCAAAACAACGACTTTTATCCGATGGTGCGTGTGTATTTCGCTTTGTTGTCTATTTGCTGCGAAGTGTGCGGCGTGCTGACGTTGGTTTGTTTGTCTTTACGAATAGATTGAAGGAAAACTGAATGAGCTGACGCATAATCGAGTCAAAGCAGCAATTTGCCGAGTTCTGCTGGCGACTGTACCAGTGCACAGCCGATTCATTATCCGCCTATTGTACGACGAAGAGATGCTTGACCGAATGTGCGACTACGCGACAGATACAGATCCTCCACTACGATGCTATGCGACGGGACTACTGGCTGTTGGTCTCCGGGACCGATCGATCGCTGATATTGTTGTCAACAAAGAGACTCCAATCAAATTGCTCAAGCGAGCTCGGTTGTACGCATCCAAGCTGGACAGAGAGCGCCAGTTAGCTGTCAAGTATATCCAAGAGCACATTCGCAACAGTGGCGTCCGCCAGAAACGGAACAGTGTAGTTGGTGCAGGAAAAGCAGCAGCTGCAGCAACAACCAGCTCGCAAAAGTCGACTGGTGGTTTAAAGCGCAAGCACTCGGAAGGGAGTATGCGGATCACGAACTCTGCAGATGAAGCGAGCGCAGTGGTAGTGGACGCTGGTAGCAGTCTTGAAGTTGAAGAAGTCGAAGAGCCGACAGTGACACAAGGTGATTCCCTCCCAATAGCAAGCAGTAGCGAAGGAATGCCAGTGGAAGGAGACAACGGACGAGAAGGTACAGCACCGGATCCAGCTCGTCACGAGGAAGATCTGAAGCGCCTGGTGTTGCTTGAATTATTGCACACACTGGATTGTATCGGCTCGATGGGAGAGTACATGGAGCTCTTTGGACCGGCACACAAAGAAGATATCATTGGAACGATCATCACCTTTCTTCACAGCAAGAACCCGATGGTCCTGTCGCACACCATGAAGTTGACGTCGCACTTTCTCGCTCACAAGAAGTTCTCCTTCTCCTTTATTGAAGCTGGGGGAGTCGAATTGATTTTCGAGACGACCAAGTTCCAGCAAGCAGCAGGACAAATCGGGCTACTTGACCGAAGTCTTTCCATGTGTCTCCATGGCTTTGCATCGTCTTCGACAGTGATTGAGAAGATCCTGACTTCTGACCCAGAAAGCCTACTTTTTGTTGCGTTTGGGTTGCTGTCAAGCCCGAACGATCGCGCGCGACAGAACGCTGTTGTCTTTTTTGGACTGACTCTCCCGTTCAAGGCAATCCTCGACTACTTCGAGAAGCAAAATGGGCTGTACACCTTGCTGAATATCATTCGAGCTGGTAACATCCCGAAGTCTGCAGCGCAGCGGCAGTTGTCGCATGATGCATGCTTGTGCTTGCGCCAATACTTGCGCGTCCATCTAGCGCTTGTGGTGCATCGACTCCGAAGAAAGCTGGCACAAGTTAACCACCCGTCAAATCGCGCGAGCATCGCAGCGACAACGACCACGATACCAACGGCAGCTGCCGCCGCGTCTCGACTCCCGGCACGTGTGCCGAAACTCTCCTGGTCCAAGCCCATTGACGTTGACGACAAAGCCCACGAGCAGAACCTGATTTTTTACGAAAAATATCGCTTCAGTGTCGCTGGCGCGAACCCAAACAGCGCATGGTCTGCAGCATCCGGCCCTGGTGGGGCAATGTGGGCTCCAGCAGCAAAGCTCGTACATCTTCGCGGCGTTCTCGTTATGCTTGAGGTCGCAGCGATGATGTGCCAGTTCATCCAAAATGTCGATTCCGAAGACAATTCCTCGTCTAGTCGTATTTGGTCAGTTGAGCGCGCGCAGTTTTGCCTGGAGTCCCTACGTGTGCTCACGCTTGTGGTTCCTGCTTTGGCTAGCGAAGTCTGTTCAACAGAGGTTTTGCTGGACGAAAGCGGCCCGCCGAAGCGTCCAGGCATTACGCTTTTGCTCGAGATTGCGATGAGCACGAACGGAAGGGACTCGGATCTGGTCAGAGATGCGCTTCGAGTCTTCTGCAACTGCGTGTCACCTCCCCACGGCGAAGATTGCTGGCAGCACCCGTATAAGGATATCCGACAGTTCACCCTTACTGCTCGAAGCATGCGAACTCGGAAAGAACAAGATGAGTTGAGCAGTGCCACCTCGACTGCACCTGGCGGCACTTCTGATGGCGTCGATGGAGTAGCGGAAAATTGCTGTCTAAGATCAAAAGATGATAAAGTGCTTCGACCCGTGCGCAAGCTTGCTCGAGAAAAGAATGCCATCAAAGTCTGCGTCCAGTTGCTTCGTTACAAGCGATCCGTGCAAAACGCAGATGCAATTCGTTTACTTGCAACTCGCGCTCTTCTTGGGTTGTCCCGAGACAAGCACATTGCGCAGATCTTAGAGAAAATGCAGATCGGTCAGTTGCTGTCTGACTTGATCCGCAATGAACCCATTCTCGAGGAAAACGCTGATCTTCACGTTCGCTTCCGAGAATCTGCACTGGATTTGATTTCGCAAGTCACCCACCGTGCGCCGAACGTCGTGATCAATGAAGCGACCGACCCAACCGTGCGAAAGATCGAGAAAGCAAGTATTGTCGCTCAGACGAAGATTTCGTATGACGATAATGAATTGCTGCGGCTGATTCACGACCATCTTCTGACGAAAGGACTGGTTAACGCTGCGGCTGCGCTGATCGACGAGACGAAACTCGAAGATGAAGAAACTGACAAGCCAGGCTCTTCATCACCTCGAACAGACCCGGCAGCGTTGCTTGGAAAGCAGTCGCCAAGAGCAGCTAAAACCCGCGGTGACATTTCATCATTTCCATCAACTATAAAGGCTAATGGTGGAGCAAGCTCAGATGAACTGCGAAGACCATCGAAAATGCCACGTTTGACGTACTCTGGCCCTGTGGTGGATCCCGAAATCAAGAAGCACGTTGAAGTTCTAACTGGAGCTGACCCTTCGCTTCCGTTCAGTCTCAGGGCTAACAAGTTGCCTTCGAAGGCTGGCACGGGGCCATTCCCTACGCCTGGTCAAAGGCGGAAACGAATCAAGAGAGCGCTTGCGACCTCTAATTTCTTTGACCAGAAAGATTTGAAGCAAGCACTATCGTCTCCACGCTGGCCGAGTGAAGGTGTGCTGCCTGTGACTCCTCAAAAAGCGTCGACTGGCTCTAGACCTAGCACGCACGGTCTTTCACTACAGCTTGGAAGCTACAAGAAACAAGAAAGCAAGTTGGACGGGATCATTACGCACTATCTTCGCGAACAGCATCGGCAGTGCGCCAATCCGGTTGCCACCATCCCGCCTTTCAAGTTACTGGGCAAAGATGCGGTGCATCACTGCCCAGACCAGCCTGCATCTTCCTCGTCCAACCTCAGCATTTGCTCTCGGCTTATCAGTCGCAACCGCGTCGGATCTCGTTATGGAGTTCGTTCATTCACAAGTCCGTACGCAGATGCTGGAGTTAATCGCTATGTGTTTAGTCGATACCGCCCGTATCGCGTGTTGGGATCGCACGGATCGGAGGACTGGGGTGGTGTCAGCGTATCGCGCTTCTTCGGAAAAGATCAACGAGAGGTACTCATGGGAAGCCATGACGGGGAGGTCCGACTTGTAAATATTGACACGGACAGCATTGTTGAGCAATGGAACTGTCATTCCGAATCAAGCGTGATCATCGACTTGGAGACGAACGAGAATACTCAAATGGGGAGTCAAAACCGGTTGATTTTGACAGGCTCAGCTGCATTGTCGGCATTCGGAGCGACGGAAATCGCTTTGTGGGACGTAAACAGCATGGCGTCTCCAAGATGGCGGTTCGAAGCTGTGATCAGTCCGCAATTTAATCATTATGGCGATCGAATCGTGGCGCTGGACGGAAGAGGTATCGTTCAAGAGGACGAGTTTGAAGGTCGGCGCGAGGTGAAAGGTGCAGTGGTGCTCGACATTGCGACTGGAGAGGTGCTCTGTGAACTGAACGACAGCATGCGGTCGAACGAATACGGCTTGGAAACTAACTGCTGCTTTTCTCCGTGTGATGGAACCATTCTCACTGATGGGATGCTGTGGGATTCGCGGCTTCCAACTCGCGCGTTGTACAAGTTTGACAAGTTGTCGAATGTCGGCTATGGATTTTTCCACCCAGGGGGGAACGAAGTGATTGTGAACTCTGCCGTTTGGGACTTGCGCACCTACAAACTACTCCGCATGGTTCCTGCGCTGGACAAGTGCAACATCAAGTTCAACAGTTCTGGAAATATTTTGTACGCCTACTATCCGTATGCCGGGGTACGTGTAATTGGTTTGTGCTGCTGCTGTGTATATAGGTGGGTTATGGCTAACTTTTCGCAATGGTTTTGTATTTTTATAGGGAGATGATCTGGACCGCCGGCGTGGAAAGCTGAAAACCTGGTTTCGAGTTTTGGATTCTCGGGACTACAAAGATATATCGACAATTGAGCTGGAACGACCAATCTTCGATTTGTCGATCGACACGAAGAGCTCGCTGCTATCTGTCGTTGAGGGGAGATACTTGGACTCCGACGAGCAAGATGAAACGGTGTGCCGGCTTTACGACATTGGACGAAAGAAACCGAGTGAAGATGACTCTGATATTGAAGACGCCCACGATGACTCGGACACACTGGATGACGACGAGTATGATGAAGAATCTGAGACAAGTGAGAGTGATGAGAGTGATGAAAGCGACGACGGTGAAGAGAGCGATGATGAGTACGGATCAGAAGATTACATGGATTCAGAGGAGGAGTACGACAGTTTGGACGAAAGTGATGCCAGTGCCGAAGCTGAAGGAGAAGAAGACACCGACGATGGTCGCAGTGATGCGTCCGGGTTGTCAAATCGAGAAATCCGGTTCCTGTTTGAGCTCCCACAAGAAGAGTACTACGACATTCATGGACAATACTCCAGTGATGAAGAGGAAGACGATGATGATGAAGAGTAAAATGAAGTTGGAGCATTCTTGTCGCTACGACCACGCTCCGGTTGCGTCTCTCATCACGCACAACGCGAGTGCCAGGGCGGTTGGCGGTCAGCAGCTTCTTTGTGTATCTACGACACGCCCTGACTGGGCATCGAGTGAAGTGATTTAGTCGGTGCTTCATTCTAGTCCGCCTCAGCACAACAGAGTTGGTGCGTAGCAAAAGTAACAATGAGACCAATGGTATTAATTAACGGTTAACACTAACGCCAACCAGTATTCGCGTTAGGGAAAATGGAACCAAGTGGTCGAAAAGACGCGAGTCAGTCTGAAAACAGTGCCATGCCTGGCAAAGTCGAAACGTCGTTTTGTGCGATCCGCGCAGATACCCAACTACAACAAACCCAAAAAGCAGCGCTGAGGCCAGCAAGAGCAGGAGGCGCAATGGCGAGCAACCCCGAAGTGGATTGCGAGAGCGACAAGCCCGTGCTGCTCAAGCGGAAGGACTTCCTCGGCACAGAGGAAGCAGCCAAGAGCCACCCGAACCGCACGTACTACTACCGGAAACCCACGGACCCGCAGCACGTGATCGACTCGTCGACGAGCCAGTTGGTCAAGGACCCGCGCGATGTGAAGGTGCTTCTGGCGCGAGGCGTGGCGTTCTTCAAACAGGCCAAGTACGACTACGCCATTCGAGACCTGAACGAAGTCGCCGCCCTCGATAGCACCAACACTGCAGCGTACTACACTCGCGGCTTGGCGTACTCGAAGCTCAGCCAGATCGACCTGGCGATCCGGGACTTCACCCAGGCGCTCCAGCTCAACCCCGAGCACGTGAACGCGGCGTACGCACGCGCGTCCTGCTACAACTCGAAAGGAGACTTCGTCCGCGCCATCGAAGACTACAACCTCGCGCTCATCAAGGACAAGAAGATGAAGATCCACCAGAAGCAGCAACAGCAGCAGCTCAAACTGTACCGGTCGACGAGCTTCTCCAAGCAAAAGCACTTTATGCAGCAGCAGCAGTACGAAGACAACAACAACCAGAGTCCGCTAGTCCCTCCTCCACCGCCAGTGCACTGGGCGGGGTCGTCAGCTGGAGGAGCATCGACTCGCTCTTCAGTGAGAGAGCCTGCGGTGAGTGCCCAAATCAGCAACAACAGAGACTCACCAGTACCATCACAACGACCACCGCCGTACATGGCGAATACTATAGCTGAGGCAAAAGCAACGATAGCAGCAGCACCGGTGGTCGTTGCCACCCCCGCCCATACGCTCCCATCGTCTTCTCCCACCACGACAACTACCCACTCGCGAGAAAGAAGAAACACGATTGCCGTCATGGAGACACCTGGTAGCAGTAGCATTAGCACCGCTTCACCCGGTTCGCAGGCGTCTGCGGAGCTGCACCACGCGCGAGGATTCGCGTACCGACAGGAAGGGAACTTCCAGGCTGCAGCAGAGGAGTACTCGAAGGCGATCCAGCTGAACCCTCACCACTTCAAGGCGTTCTTCAACCGCGGCTTTGCCTACGACAAGATGCGGCTCTTTGACGCGGCGATCGCAGACTACTCCATGGCGCTGAGCATGGACCCCACAAACGCCTTTGCATTCTACAATCGAGGCATCTCGCGAGACCGAAGCGGGGACTACCACGGTGCGCTCTCCGACTTCACGAAAGCCATCGAGTTGCTGCCGAACAACGCGGATTTCTACCACAACCGCGGCTTCTGCCATCGCAAGCAGGGTAATTTCGAGTGGGCGATCAACGACTACACGTGCGCGATCCAGTTCAACGCTGGACACTTCAAGTCGCTCTACAATCGCGCGTACTCGTACGACAAGCTGGGCAAATACGAAGATGCCATCGAGGACTACACTGCCGCGATCCGCGTGGAGCCGGCGAACGCGAACGCGTACCACAACCGCGGCAGCACGTACGACAAGATGAAGCAGATCGACTTGGCGATTGCGGATTTCGACCACGCGATCGAGCTGCAGCCCCACTCCGCGAGCAGCTACAACAGTCGTGGCCTCTGCTACGACCAGCAGGGACACCATCTCGAGGCGCTCAAGGACTTCATGCGCGCGATCGCCATGGAGCCCAACAACGCCGTGTTCTACCACAACCGCGGCTACTGCTACCGCAATATGGGCGAGTTCCCGCTCGCCATCAGCGACTACAGCACTGCTCTGCAGCTCGAGCCGCGAAATGTCGCCGCGTACAACAACCGCGGCTACGCGTATCGAAAGACCAAGTGCTACCAGGACGCAGTGCAAGACTACACGACGGCGCTCCAGATAGACCCGCGCAACACGCGGACGCTGAGCAACCGCGCGTATTCCTTTGCGAAGATGGAGGGCTTTCGCGACGCGATCGCCGACTACACCCAGGTGATCGAGCTGGACCCGCAGAACGCGTACTCGTACCACAATCGCGGCATTCTGCTGGACAAGATAGGCGAGAAGCAGCGCGCGAGCGTTGACTTTGCGCACGCCAGAGCGATCGAGAGCCACGCGAAGAGCGGCAGCGGGTGATCTATCGATCTAGCTGAGTCTGTGTAGGAAGATGACGATCAAAGGAGCAAATGTTCGAGCGAAACGACGATCTCAATGGGAGACTGGTGGTGTTTTTTATAGTGCGGCGTAGAGCAAACCTCTAGAACTTGAAACCCGAGTGCAGCGCAACGACACCGTGTGTGTAGTTGGTGTACGACGTGCGCTGGAAGCCCACATCCTGCATCATCGACTGGAACTTCTCCTGCGGAGGGAACTGGCGAATGCTCTCGACCAGGTACTAAGAAGCGCAAACGGTGTTATACATATGGCAATTGTTAGAAACACACTTGAGACTCGACTGGGGAGATCTAATAGAATAGAGCTCGCTCACCTGGTACGAGTCGCGGTCGTTGACCACTTTCTCGCCCAAAAGCGGGATCACATTGAACGAGTACTGCGCAACACACACACAAACAACAAATTAGCAATCAGTAGTTACTTGCATGGAGCCCCTCATGATCATCTGTACAAATCAGGCAGCAACGCACCGCATCGTAGACGGTGCGGATGAGCGGGTTGGGCACTTGGCTGAACTCGAGGCACATGAAGCGACCGCCGGGCTTGAGCACGCGGTAGGCCTCCGCCAGCGCCTTGTCCACGTGCGTGACGTTGCGGATCCCGAACGCGATCGTGTACACGTCGAACGAGTTGGACTCGAATTGGAGCTGCTCCGCGTCACCCTGCACCCACTGGAACATGTGGTTCTGCGCCGGCAGCAGCTTCGCGGCGCGTTCACGTCCGACCTCGAGCATCGACGAGTTGATGTCGCAGATCGTGATGGACGAGCCCTCGCCGTGCGCGTTCTTCGGCGTCGATAGGTGCTGCGCGATGCGGAACGCGATGTCGCCGGTGCCGCCGGCCACGTCCAGTACCTTGAGCGGACCCACGGGGTGCATCATGTCGATGAACGAGTCCTTCCACACGCGGTGCATGCCGCCGCTCATGAAATCGTTCATGATGTCATAGCTGCAGTGGGAAATTACAAAGCAGAGCAGTGTTAGCAATAGCATCTGCATATAAGATGCAAGTGAATGCAGAAAACCTACCGTTCCGCGACCTTGTGGAAGACCGAGGCGACCATAGGCTTCTTCTCCGCTTCGCGCACCTGCTGGAAGCCAAAGTGCGTGGTGCCATCGCCTGCAGACGGCGGCGCGGAGGAGGGTGAAGAAGAGAAGTTGCGCTGCGCGAGGGCGGCGGCGCTCTCCGCGTGGGGAGCGGCGGAGCTGCGCAGCAGGGCGCGGCGCACCAGCGATTGATGACGGCCGAGCATTGTCAACCCCACAGAAAAACGATGGAATGAGGTAGTCGACAAGACTTTCATCAAACAATACAATTCAGAAGGCAAAAAATACGTGTGGTACACATACATTCAGATCTGCCAGCTAATGACGTGGTATACATAATATAAGTGCCAGTTAAAAACGGTGTGGTGTCTCCACTCAAAACCGGCTTTAACGCGGGTTGTTGCGCTTGATGTCGAAATGCGATTGATTGATTGACTCGCTTGCGGTGGTGCGTCGTGGCCTGATGGAGTACTGTACATTCACATAGATTTCTGCAGCTTTGTCATCCAGAAACAACCTCACAGAGATTTCTGGAGTTTTCCCACCAATGTCCCTCGATGAGCCCAAGAATCTGCCCAAATGCCACCGCAAACACGCTCAGGAAGCTCTAGATGCTTCTCCATTCCTGAACTCGCCCTGCGAAGCAAAACCCACCGTCTCCAAGATCTCCCCGCAGTTCGAGCTCAAGCGCAACGACCATGAAGACATTTGGCATTGCTATCGCCTCTATTGTTCTCGCAAGCACGGCAGTGCTTGCTGCTGATCCAAACACGCCCACGGGAAACACAGCAGCGCCAGCAAGCGTGGCGGCTCCACCGACCACTCTATCTCCTGATGCCGACACAGCGATCCCACCACCAGCAGCCATGTCTTTGCAGACGCAAGCCCCAAATACCGCTCCACAGCAAACCCACGCTCCGAGTGCTGGTACTCCACCAAAAACTGAAGCTCCGGGTGCCGGTGCTCCGCCGCAAACGCAAGCTCCAAACGGCCAAGCGCAACCGACAAACAACAATACTCAGTCACCGCTCGAAATACCAACGGCTGCGCCTGTGCCTCACGTGGACGACATCCAGCTCCCTCCCATGAACCTCGTTGGTGGCAACACACTCGCGGTGCTGAGTGACTCGGGGTCGCAATCTGTTATCCTCACTACAGCGCTTGCCGCTGAACCAAACGCGCGCCCCACGAACACGGCAGCACCAGGAAACACCACGAGCCCACTCGCCACATCAGCTCCTGGCGTCAACGCTATTCAACCAGTGACCGCAACGCTTCCGCAAACGCAAGCCCCCAAAAATGACGCTCCACCTCAAACCCAAACTCCCATCGGTAAAGCGCAACCAGCAACCAACAATTCCCGGATGCCAGGCACCGCGAACGACATCCGATCCGCCAATCTGAACCCTGTTGATGGCAGCACGACTACACCACCTTCGAGTGTCAACACTGCTCCACCGGTGGCCGCGATGTCTCCGCAAACGCAAGCCCCGAGTGTTGGTACTGCACCAACGACTGAAGCCCCGAATGCCGGTGCTCCGCCGCAAACCCAAGCTCCAACCAATCAAGTGCGACCAGTAAATAACATTACTCGAGCACCAGGCAACACGCCCACGCCCCACATAAACGACTTCCAGCGCGCCCGCGTGAACCCCATTGGGAGTCAATTGCTCGCGGCGCCAAGTGACTCGGGGTCGCAGTCCGCGGACGCCGGCGGCGAGGACGAGTCCAAGTTGAGTTCAAGCAGCGACTTAAGTTCGGGCAGGAGCGGCTCCAAGTCCATGGTCAAGCCAAAGACCAAGAAGTCGGGTGCTCCTACCACAACGGGGCTTGTCGGCGCCGCGGTCGTGGTCATGGCGGTGACCGCTGCGCTCATGTAGAGAGCGCATTCACTCTATCTGCTGCCCACGGCTCCCCGGTCAGGTGTGTTTGTGCATTTGCGCGTTTATTGTGCAGAGTAGCGTAGTTAGTAGTTGGTGTTGGTTGTTGGTAGCAGACAGGGAAACGCTAGCGATAACCACAAATCTACGCTCAAGTTTGCCTTTTGCGTTTGCGTTGCGGCTGATCAACCACTGCCGCGGGCTGCGCTGTGCAAGGACGTGGATCTGCGCAGCAGGCGAGGTGCACCAGCGATCGATGACCGCCGGTCAGTGCCGACCCCACAGCAGCGCGATGCGATTTTCATCTCAACTCGGCACTACACTATACGTTTTCAGATACACTATACGTTTTCAGATACACTATACGCATTTGATTGGAAGTATACGTTTGTATTCGCTAGGTCAAGAAGGTCGACTCCTGATAATTCGCAGAGAGTGACTGTGACAGATACGGACGAAGAGCTCATTTCATTTCAAAATTGATGCGCTTGACGCGATAAAATGCGATTGATTGACTGGCACGCGATGCGCCGTGTCGTGTTCACAGAGATTTCTACTGCTTTTCCAACCCCGCATCCCTCGAAAGCACCCCAAGTGCCAAAGCAAATACGCGCTGGAAGCTGCTCCCCATTCCCAAACTGGCCCTCCAAAGCAAAACCCTCCCGCGTGAACAAGATCTCCACCCACGCAGCTCAAGTTCAAGCACGTCGACCATGAAAGCCTTTGGTATTGCTATCGCCTCTGTCGCCCTCGCTGCAGCGCTCGCCGCTGACCCACACGCTCTCCCTGCAAACACGGTAGCACCAGAAAACGCTGCAACCACACTGGCGACGCCACCTCCTGGCGCCAACGCTGCTCAATCAGTGACCGCGATGCCTCCGCAAACTCAAGCTCCGAATACAGGCGCTCCACCACAAACGCAACCTCCAAATGCTGGTGCTCCGCCGCAAACGCAAGCCCCAAGCAATCAAGCACAACCTGCGAGCAACGATTCGCGGGTGTCAGGCAACACGCAGCCGCCGACACCTGCGCCTCATGTGAATGACATCCAGCCCGCCCCCGTGAACCCCGCTGACGGCAACACGTTCGCGGCGCCCAGCGATTCGGGGTCGCAGTCCGCGGACGCCGGCGACAAGGTCGAGCGCAAATCGACTTCGGACAGCGAGTCGCAATCAGGCAGCGGTTCCAAATCGTCCAAGGCGAAAGCCAAAAAGTCGGATGCCGCTACGGCTACGGGACTAGTCGGTGCCGCGGTTGTGGTCGTGGCGGTGACCGTTGCGTTCATGTAGAGCGTGTGGGCGCCTCTCTCTCTTCTTGCATGCTGTCTCTAGTTTGTGCATAGCAAGTAGCGTAGCTGTTGTTCTAGTTGTTTGTTTGCAGCAGACATGGAAACGCTAGCGACAACCACAATCCTACGCTCTAGGTTGGCTTTTCGAATGTTCGTGCGTCTGTTTGCCTGTCCATTTGAACAACGAGCTCTCCGAGAGACAGCACGCTCTCTCTTTTCGGCATTCGCTGCCTCGTTGGCGCAAAAAAACAAAGAATCAACCCATTTCCAGCCCACAAGAGAGCGCGTGGGTAGGTTGCTGGGTTTGCTGGCTGATCTTGCGCGGTGGCGACGGATAGTCGGTCGCAGTCTGATTTGCGTGCTGTATCCTGCTCTCTCTGCTTCAACTGTACCTTCGACCCGAACCCCTAATCACGCGCTAAAACTAACTTAACTAAGTACGTTGGAAATAGAGTGCTGTTTGTTTTCTAATGCAATTGCAGACTGTCGAAAGGGAAGTACTGCTTTAGTAGTTTCAATCAAGCCATTTGACACTTTTCGCAGAGACAGACAAGGCAATCCTCGACGTCGACCACTTGTGTGGACTTGCGTGTTGGAGTTGCTCACGAGGGGACGCGCTTCAAGCCGGAGACACGAGGGTGTTAGAGGGAAGAGCGCTCTGTCTTCTCGGAGTGAACATGGTAAGCTTCATGATGCACCCGCCCCAA
>JAASGK010000993.1:0-13446 GCA_023334195.1 Globisporangium emineosum
CCCCCCCCCCCCCCCCCCCCCCCCCCCCCCCCCCCCCCCCCCCCCCCCCCCCCCCCCCCCCCCCCCCCCCCCCCCCCCCCCCCCCCCCCCCCCCGCGGAGTTCGCCACTGGACACGGAACTCTGACCCAGTCCTATTCTACTCGCCATCTACACTGTACATTGTGCACTGGCCGTTGCGTCCAAGGCCACACTGTCAGGCTTCAGTCACACGTTAACCTTCATGTGTTCCCTGTTTCGTGAGCTGTGCATTTCGAGCGATCAGCTTCGGGCAACATTCAAATAGACGATTGGAATATAACGCAGCATCCTCTAGCAACACTCCAATCTTCACTTCCCTCTCGTCACATATGATGGGTATAAAAAAGGATGTCGCCTCTCCCATCCATGTTGTCCCTCTTCGCAGTTCTCAGATGTCATAATCATCGCACTTTACCATCATCACCGAGTAACATCAGGGTCAAATGGCATTGGCTCAGAAAACAATAAGAAGAGGATGTGCAAGTTGAAACACTATTTCTATAG
This sequence comes from Globisporangium emineosum, assembly GCA_023334195.1. Lineage (NCBI taxonomy): Eukaryota > Oomycota > Peronosporomycetes > Pythiales > Pythiaceae > Globisporangium > Globisporangium emineosum. The sequence continues at coordinate 524 of JAASGK010000993.1, forward strand.
TTTTCTTTATTTTGAGCAAGTGAAGATTCTGTTCCACTTTGTGCAAAACTTCGCTGAACTGATTTCATGGATTTGCACAATTCTGGAACATTTTACACTTGGCTAAAGTAACGAAACGATGTTTCATGTTTTGCAACGGGTTTCCTATTTAAAATCTGATACAAATATTAGTTTATTGAAAAGGGATATCTTGAACATACTATTTCGTAAAAATGTTTCACAGGGTAAACGTTTACAAATATTGCGAGACTGAATTGCTGTTTGAATTGCAGTGCGCACACGCGAGGAGGGCAAAACTGTCCGCCCTCACCCACTTGGATGGCACTCACCAAGACAGAGCCCAAAGTGAGAGAACGAAAGCGGCACAAGTCAACACCTCATATCGCCGCTTTCCCTCTAAGGCCAACATCCAGCTCTGAAGAACGCCATGGGCAGCCGGCACCCCATGGCGCCCCCGCACCGAGAGGTGGAGCTCGTGGCCCAGCACCGCCCAGTCGGAGCCGTGGGCGCCTCCTACTGCAGCGCCCAGCCCACGCTCCTCCAGATCACGCACCACCCGACCACGCCCTCGCGCTTCGTCGTGCGCGATCCGAAGACCGGCCTGGTCTGTTTCCGCAAAGAGCGGATCGCCAAGCTCTCGACGCGCCAGACACTCGTGGACGTGCGCGCCGACAGCAGCAACCGCGTGGCAGTCGCGAATGCCAAGAACACGACGTTCACGTCCAAGTTCCAGGTGCGTGCGGGGGCGTCGAAAGATGGCGCCGAGCTCTTCCAGGTCTACGCCAAGGTGAAGCTGCACACCTCGGAGCTGGTCGCGGACTTCATTGATCTCACGACTGGCGAGCGCTGTCTGATGGGGCTCAAGGGCCACTGGCGCTCCCACCAAGGCTACTTGTGGCTGGATCGACGGGCGACGGGCGTCCGCGAACCAGTGGTGAACGTCTGGCTCGATGAGAAAGTCCAACAACGAGAAGTGTACTCGCTCGAGATCGCGCCGAACGTGGACGCCGCGATGGTGCTGGTGATCTGCATGATCCTCGACGAGCGGTGGCGGACTTCTATCAATCACACCAACCTTTAGAGCAGCAAGCAGAACCGCAGGTAGGTACTGTAGGGAACTGGGTCCAAGATTGTCCAAGCTGTCTGGTGTGGCAAGTCTTGAACGCGTCGGTAAACTATGTAAGCCAACAACCCATTGCCGTCATAGGCTATTCCTGCCTTGACCATCGGCAGCTAACCGACGACGCTGGATGTTGAGTCAAATGGGTCTGTGAGGTCTGAGCCGAATTAGCGCATGGTTTCGCTATACATAGCGATAAACAAAATGCTGGGCACCTGCGAACTCAGGGGCTTGGAGTCATATTCAAGACCGCATCCTGCATTTCTGGCATCTCTCCCAGCGTGATGCCGATGCGGATTGCGCCGCTCGGTACAAGTTCCATGGCGTCGATTGCCTGTGAAGAGGTGACAACTGCGCAGCCAGGTGGCCAAAAGCCCAGCCACGCGGCAACAACCGCAGTTTCGTGCCGGTCCCTTGATCAAGCGCGAGCTCCGAGTGCTGTTGTTGGCGAGACTGTTAATCCCAGACGACGGCTATCGGTCTTGGGCTCGCTGCAAAAGCACCAAGCCCAGCTACAGTTGCGAGAAGAAGCTTGCGAGATTCGTCTCCCTCAGCTGGCGTTCGCGATTTGCTGGATGTCCGTGCTGCTCGTTCACTCGGTGCTCGCAGTGTTCTACTTCTACGTCGTGCGCCTGCACTGGTACTTGCAGCTGAGCAAGATGGAGTACTTTGTGGAGTACCTGAGTGCCGATCTGTACAACTTCTTCGACGCCATCATCGTCGCCAACTGGATCCTGTGGACGTGCCACATATACACGATTGCGTGTGCGATCGGGTGCTCCCTGTACTACCGACAGCTCGTGTTTAGACGCCACCGCTCGCTGCAAGGCCTCAATCTCAAAGTTACTCCGACCAACAATTGGGCGTGCTTTGGGCAGCTCAAGGGTCTGGAGCGGCTCTACGAAGCTCTCGCTGGTAGTTTCACAGGTGCGAAGATTTGCTTCGTCGTTGTGTGTGGCCGCAAGGGCTTCTTCGGAGTCGAGGGGCGGCACTTTGGAAAAGTGTTTCTCCTTCGAGAGTTGGTGGAGATCGTTCTGCAGACGTACCAGGCGTGGAAGCTGAGCCACTATGTCTCGTCGATCTGGGTCAACCGGACGTTTGTCATCATCATCATCGTCAACTGCTGGTCGACGCCGCTGATCCATCACTTGTTCCGGAACGAGCGCCACGAATCGTTCAAGAAAGTGGGCTGCTTGCTGCTCGATACGTTCCTGGACATTTTCTCAAGCGTCGTGGTCCCACTCGTGATCTTCTTGCCGTACGCCAAGCAGTTTGACGTAGCGCACGGCGATTTCCCGTTGCTGAGCTACTACAAGGACACGTGGTTCATCAACGCCATCGCGGAGAACCGACAGGTGTTTACGCTTTCGTGGATCGATTTCATCTCGAAAACCTTTCCAGGGTACACGATCTTGAGCACACTGCGCAGCATCAAGGCGTCGCTCCCACCGCCGGCACGGCAAACAAAAGTTGACCCAAGATTGACAACAGCCACCCAGGCCGAAGCCTCATCTGGTGCACATTCGCTACCTTCGTCCGGTACCCACGGCTTGCCTGATACGGAACGGAAGACGACGAGTTCGCGCATCAAGAAATCGGTGATCAACTTTGTTCGACCGCAGTGGCGAAGAGAGGGCAAACGCATGGAGCTGCTGCTGATCCTGTGGGGGATTGGCGTCGCGCTGGTGCACATTTACTCGTCCTCCGTTGCGTGGACAGGCGGGACTTCGAGCTGTCTGCTCGAAATGCGGCCTTGGGCCACCACGAAGTACAGCTGCATCGTCGTGGAGATCAACTGCGTCTTTGTGAAGAACTTTACAGGTCACACAGCAGATATCGATCAGGCGCTGGTCGGGATGGAGCCGACCTTGCTGAAGAGCTTGATCTTTTCGTGCTGCCCTGAACTCCAGATGCCGCCTCAGGTGCAGCAATTCTCGGCTCTCGAGACGATCAAGATCTACAACTCCACCATCAATCAGTGGGACGAAAGCGCGGCTTTGATGGCGTCGATTCACCCGGTAATGCAGTTCGTGTACATGGTGGACACCAACTTGTCCGGTATCCCCGATGGTTTGCTCTCTCGCGACTTCCCTCCTTCTCTTCTCGATGTTGAGTTCTGCGGCTCGAACCTCACGACTCTGCCCGAGGATCTGTACGACTTTTGGCCGAATGTCGACTACTTTGTGCTCGAAAACAGTCCCGGCGTGCAGATTGTACCCGAGGCACTTCGACGCATGCGCATTCGCCACTTGTCGCTCTGCAGCAACTCGATTTCGGTCATCCCCGAGTATTTCTTCTTTGGCAACCAGAGCGTCCAGGCCCTCGAGCTCGCTGGGAACCCGATCTCAAACCTCCCCGAGCGCGGCGAGAGTATCGTCAGTGAGCCCACGATGTTGTACTCCGTCAGTCTCGGATACACCAACGTTTCCGAGCTGCCAGTGTGGATGAAGCAGCTGTCGGCCGAGCCACTTTCGGATGTCCTACTGACGATCTCAGCTGGCGAGACGCCCTACTGCCGGGATGCCGTCTCAACTGAGACCAAAGGTAGGAAAGTGAACGATTTCGTGGTCGCCGACTGTACGGTGAGCCAAGACCTGCCGATCAAGCTGCTGTACCCAGCCGAAGCCGAGCGCGAGTGGAGAAAAAGCACCTGGAGCAGCACGAACTAAAGTAGAAGTACTGACTGAATGAAGACGCCATTACATTAGAAAGCACTTTTATCACGTCGCTACTGGTCCTCCTTGGTTGCGCTCGCAGGCTCGGTGCCTCCATCGCCCTTGGCCTCTCCTTCGTGCAGGATGTCGAGCATTAGCCAGTTGTTGTACACGAGCTCGACGTCGTCCCACTCCATCTCTTCGCCAGCGTGCTCGCTGCTGCTAGCCGACCCGGACTTCTCTCCGCAGCGCAGGTTGTTCACTTTCTGTCCCAGGCGGTAACCCTGGAGCTCCTTCGGCCACCGGTTGTCGTCGCGCGGCACGACAAATGACTGCGGCACGCTCGCCTTCGTGCCGTAGAGCTCGGCGTATCGCTTCATCGCCGGTACAAAGTACTGGTTCCACCGGGCCTCGCGTGCGTTCCATACAAAGTCCATGGCCCGTAGGTCGTCCAGTTGGTAGCTTTCGAGTCGGCTCTTGTCGCGACGCAGCTCGATGACCCAATAGCCGAGCTTGTACCCCCAGGTCTGGCGCGGCCACTGCGCTGCTTGGTCGCCATTAGGTACTGTGAACGAGTACGGCACGAAGAAGTGGCCGTGGAGTTCGTAATACGTCTGCAGCGAGACAACCGTGACCTGCTCCCAGAGATGTCGCTTCCAGTCCGCGACCGAGTCGACGGGCACGCCCATCACCGCGAGCTTTGCCGCGATCTCGGCGTTCTCGGCCTTCTGCGCGACCTTGACGAACCGCGAGAGCGCCGTGCCAAGCTTCATGTCCTGGAGCTCCTCAGGCCAATCGCTGTGACCATTTGCTCCATCATCTTGTGGCTTTAGCGACGGGACTGTGAAGCGCAATGGGACCGACAAATGGCCATGACGCTCCTGGAATGCGCGCAACGCTGGGACGAGGTTGAGGAACTCCTTCCGCTGGTGGTGCACGCTGCGCTGCGAGTACGTCGGAGGAGATGACGATGATGACGGAGACGCCGTGGCAGCGCTTGCTGTGCTCTTGAAGCAGCGCTGCCGATGTGATTGGTGGAGTGGTGTCCGCAGTAGAAGGAGCGCTTGCAGCGTCATTGGCCGCCGCCATCTCAGTGCCATTCGCTCCATTTTGGCTGTGTGCAAAATTGTGTGACAGGGGTCAATTTCATGGAGTGGTCCACATGAACGAACCGTTAGAAATGGGATATCATGGACATGGCTCTATTCATTGCGATTGCCTGCTGTTGCTGTCCTGGACAAACTCTGGCATACTGAAATATAGAGGCTCATTGGCTCATTATCGTGGTTCTATAATCGCTTGGTCTCGCGCTCTCTAAACTCCAAGTCCTTGTGCCCGTCCCAAAACTACTTGACCATCTTGTCATTCATGCTCATCATCGTCATCGGGAATGACCACCGACCAGAAGAACCCGAGCGCTTCGAGCTGACTGCGCTCAATCTCAATGTAGTCTGCGTACCGCCTCTGGTAGCTCGAGTCGGACGACACGCGGCCGAGGTCCATGCCCCACGCCTTCATGGGCCACGGCGCTTTGGACGGCACGATGAAGTTGCGCGGGATATTTGCGTGGTCGTGCACTTGGGCAAATACCTGGAGCGACGGCAGGATGCGCTGGCGCCACTTGGACTCTGGGATGTTCCACACGAAACCGAGCTCCTCGAGTCGCTCCATGTCGCGGCCGACAAGCTGGAAGAAGTCACCTCGCGCGCGGATGTTGTGCACCATGAAGCCGAGCTTCAGGCCCCGCGCCTTCTCGGGCCACGGCGCTTCGTGCGGCACGTCAAAGTACTTGCTCACATTGCAGTGGCCGTGCACGCTTCGGAACACCTGCAACGACGGCAAAATCTTCTCGTCCCACGTACTCTCGATGCTGCTGAATGAGAAGCCGAGCGCATTGAGCTCCGGTAAGAAGCGCTCGACCTGCGGGTAGTAGTGATCGTGCGACCGTATATGGTTCACCGTGCGTCCCAACGCAAACCCCCCGAGCTCGTGCGGCCATTGAGAGTCTTCATGCGGCACCGCGAACCTTTGTGGTACGTTCACGTGGCCATTCAGCTCGTGGAACTTGCGCAGCGCTGGCAGGAACAGGTTCTCCCACTTGTCGTCAGACGCATTCCACGCAAACCCGAGGTCATTGAGCGCTTCGAGCTGGTACGCTTCGAGGCTCTCTCGGTTTGCACGCAGCTGGTTTACCTGCGCGCCGAGTCTGTACCCCCATGCGGGTCTCGCCCATCGCTCGTCGTTTTCAGGAACGACGAACTTTCTGGACACGCGCAGATGGCCCTCGGTGGTTTTAAAAGTGCGCAGCGCGCTCAGTGCGACCTGCTCCCACTGGAACTGCTTCCAATCCGCGACGACGGGGAACCCCATGGCTCGCAGCTGCTGCTGCACGCGACCTGTCGAGATTTTCTTCCTGCTGCTGCTGTTGAGCTCCTTGATGAGCTTTTTCATCGCGCGACCGAGCTTCACGCCTCGCAGGTGGTCTGGCCAGTCTTGGTGGTCGCCACTGCGGTCATCGTCTTCACTTTGAGAAGGCATCGGTGATGACGGGACTTCAAAGCGGTACGGCACGACAAAGTGCTGGTGGTGCTGGTGGAAGTGGCGCAGCGCGTCCGCCAAGAGCTCCGCATCGTGCTTCTTCTTCTTCTGCTGCTGGTGGTGCTGGTCTTGCTTGTCAGCACTGGTGAGCGTGGCGTTGCTATCATTGGTGGCGCTGCTGCTGCTGGAAACGCTGCGGGCAGCGTTCAGGTGCTTGAGGAAGAGCGCGGAGCGCAGCCGCCTGGCGACGCTGCCTGCGAGTCTCGGAACCAGCATCTTTTGAAATGCAATTGAAACGAGAGCAATCGGAGGGGGCACAAATACCTCAGTCGAATGATACCGGTATATCGATATACCGGTTTTGAGGAAATTACAACAGTATCGACCTTCAGATAAATGCGATTTCGTTTATTCTTTTAAAAACTATTGACCCGACATCATGGACTAAAACCGTTGAAGTTGCGACGTTTTTAATGGAGACGTTAAAACACATCAACAATCCCAAAAAAGCCCAATATTCCTGTCTAAATTCATAATCGAATACCGCAGAACATCTGATGGCGCATTTGCTCGTTGCTTTTGTGGATCGTTTCGAAAAGCGCACGAAGGCATGCGAGCGGCAGCGGCGACGTCGCGTGCAGAGCCAACCACGAAAACAAAGACGGTGGTGGCGACCGAGGAGCGCATCCGCGCGCTCGAGAGTGAGTTGCGCGCACTGAAAGCCGCCGAAGACAGCGAGTCGCGTGACGCCACTCTTGATGATGAAGCCGACGACGAAGAAATGGAAGAAAATGATGCGGTCAAGCTGCGGATGCTGCCGTTGCAAGAGCAGCCTCAGGATGACGAAGAGCAAAAGCTGTATAATGTACCGGTGTCGGCAAATATGGATCCGTTCGCATGCCTCTGTGAGTATCGTCTTTGTCGTCCTGGATGCGTATTGTGTACGCTTCTGGCGGGGCTGGCTGACAGCGACGTTTGATGTTTTTATATTGTTGCCTGGCTGTTTGATGAAGGTTGGTGCAAGTTCAAGCGCATTGGGTAAGTAGATAGATATGTTGCGGTTTCATGAACTTGCCGCATTGAAGCTGACTTAAGCGTGTGTTGCGTGTACAACTACGTCTGCATATTGCTCGCCACATTCACCGTAACGACTCGACAATTCGCAGACAGAGCTATGTAAGGCGCTCTTCTGTCAACCAGCATTGCTTCATTGCGTCTTCAATCTCTAACTATCGTATGCTGTGTTTACTCCCGAATGTTACATTCAGGTTCTGCATGAGAGCCGCACGATCAAGAACGGCGAGGTGCAGAAGGCCATGGTGATCGTTGGGCCGCACTGGATCGGCGTCATCGTCACGCTTGCGATCATTCTGGTCGCGACCATCGCGTTCCTCAAGCAGCAGTGCACAACACTTGCGTGGTACTACACACTCTTCACGCTCGGGTTCTGCTACGTGACGCTCTACTATTTGTTCGAGACTTCGTGTCGAGACCCCGGGATCATCCTGCCTCGCAGGCATCGCGATACAAAGTCTGCCGAGGATGACGAAGACGACGAGATGGAAAGTGGGAATGGGGATGGAGTCCACAGTCGCCAGGAGCTACAAAGCGACCTGCTATCGCAACGAACCTCAGCGGTCACCTCCTTACCCTCAGCGCCTCCGTCCAGGTTCCTCTCTACAACCTCAGATGGTGATCGAACCAGGCTTTGCGACATCTGCGGCGTGCAGCAGGACCAGTACACGGAGCATTGCGACGACTGCGACGTGTGCATCGACGAGTATGATCACCACTGTCCGTGGATGGGCAAGTGCATTGGCCGGAAGAACCTGCGCGCGTTCAAGTTGTTCAACCTCTCGTGGGTGCTCTACGTGGTGTTTGTGCTGGCCGTGGCGATCCAGAACGTCGAGTGGGCGGACATGGCGATTCAGCGCCTGGAGAGGACCGCGTCCGGGTCGTGGGTGCCCGTGCCACCGCGCTCGCATCAACCGTAGGTGAATGATGATCTGAGGTCGTCGTCCTCGGATCTGCTCATCGTGTTCAAAAATCGTTTTACCTCTTTATGTCGACAAAATGGAATAATATTACCTCTTTATATCCGCTAAATGGCATGTCAGCAAAATGCGCACAGAAAAAGAGCAGCTCGCCAAACCGCCCAGCATTGGTGTTCTCTTCAAACAGGAAACCCGAGCCAAACAGCGTTCTCTTATCCAAGAAGCGCACTGCTGGGTCATTTCCACTAATCAAAAGCGCCTTACTATATCCAAGTCAAAATCCCATTTTAACTCTTGGTGGCTGACTTTCTGACGCGAGTGAATGGGAAAGGACGTCTGTCACACTCGTTCACAACGGACGCAGAGCGTCCCACCTCATATCACTCCATACAGCAGCACCGCATTCCGCATTCTATCTCCGTGTTGACTTAGCATTACCCTTAATGAGCAGCAGCAGCGCCAGTGGCTCACTGGCCGCAGACGCGGTCGTCCGCGCGGCCTGCCGCATCACGGACGCGAGTGCGAGCTGCTACACGGCGTCATGGTACCTCATCTGGGACCAGGTGCGGTACTGGCTGCTCTTCCAGGTGCCCGTGGTCGCCGTCTCCATCGTCTACGAGTGGCTCGAGCTCTCTAGTCTGCACCGCATCGAGCGCCTGCGCGCCTTCTTCGACTCGCCGCTCACGCGCGCCGCCGTACGCGCTCATTCTATACACAATTGTCTGTACCGTTATGCATGTGTCTGTGCGTCATGTTGCTAACGTATTGTTGCTATGAATGGCTGCGTTGTGTGTGTATGCTATTACAGAACCACTTGCTGCAGATCGTGACGTGCGTCTACGTGTGCATCGCATGGAGTACGTTGTGCGCTGATGCGTGTTGACTTGCCTTCAGTATATGCTCCGACTCTCACTCTGACCGTCCAATACTTGTCTTGTAGTCGTGCGTGGGGGCTCGCTGTCCGTGAGCCTGTCGTCGTGGTCGATCGAGTCGGCCCTGCTCATCGCGACCGCCGTGGGCTACGGCATCCGATGGATCGCCGCCAAGCAAAAGTACGTCCTTGATGCTGCTTAGAATGAGCTGTTCCTTCGTTGCTATAGCAAATGGCTCACGTTGTGTTGTGCTGTGTTGCCACCCATATAGAGTGCTGTTCACGCTGCAGCTGCACTCGCTCTTTGACTTGCTCTCGGTGGTGTCGCACTTTGCGATGAACTTCCAGCAGTACGCGGACGGTGACCAGTACCGCCGCTCGTGGCTCGACTTTGGCTTCCTGCGCTCGTACATCGCGTACGTGGTGGTCGACCACCTGTTTGCGCGCTACAAGAACAAGACGTTCTTCGCGCAGGTGCTGCTGGTGATCTTCAAGGCGTGGGTGCTCGTCTTCTTCGCGGCCTGCGTGCTCTTCTCGCTCGAGCGGCTCGGCGACATCCCGTACACCAACACGTTCCTGCTGCATGTGTACAAGTGCAGCAACGAAGATGGCTCGAACTACATTCTGCTCAAGAACTCGGAGGGCACAGCCGCGTACCCAAACTGCTCGGAGACCTGGAGCTTCTTCTCGTCGATCTACTTTATGTTTGTGACCGTCTCGACCGTCGGATATGGTGATTTCAGTCCAAAGACCGTGCTCGGACAGATCATGGTGTGCGTGATCATCGTGTTTGGCATCTACACGTTCGCGAACGAGTCCGCAGCGTTCATGACGCTCTACGGCGACCAGCGTGGCGGACGCGTCAAGTACAACGTCTCGCGCAACACGGCACACGTCATCGTCACGGGCAATCCGTCGGCGGCGCAGATGAAAGACTTTATTCGCGAGTTTTTCCATCCTGATCACGAAGTGTTGTTTCGAGGAGGAGGAGAAGAATCAACTGGAGGTGACGAAGACGAGGAGTCTGCGGAGCGGGAGCTTGGCGTCAGCTATTACGACAAAAAAATTGACGAAGACTACGAGATGATGATGGAAGAAGGCAGAACAGCAGACGCAAACAAGCCCGGCGCTCCTGAGAGTGAGAATGGAGGGCTGGCGTCGAAATGGCTGCAGCGGCGTGGTGCAAACAAAGTGCGCGAGACACACATTGTGGTACTCATGCGCTTTGACAAGGACGACGAGAACTCGTCGTTCCAGAAGGAGGTCATGGAGTTTGTGCACGACAACCCGCGGTACCACAAGCGCGTCTTTCTCATCTATGGCTCACCGCTGCGAAAGAAAGATCTCGAGAGTGCCAAGCTAAGTCAGGCGATGGCCGTGTTCTTCCTACCAAACAAGTTCTCGAATGACGGAAACAAGGAAGACGCTTCGACGGTGCTCCGCGTGCTCTCGGTGACGCAGCAGATTGAGCATCACACGCAACTGTTCGCGATGCTCGTGAACTCGGACAACCGAACGTTGCTGGAAGCGACGGGAATGAGCGGTGAACACCTGGTGTGTGCGGACGAGCTTCGACTAGGATTGATGGGTCTCAGCTGCCGGTGTCCAGGACTCTCGACGCTGGTTTCGAATTTGATCACAAGTCGAAGTGGCGGCATCCCAAGCGCAGTTGAAGATGCAGGTCTGGCTGACTCCTGGATCTCCGAGTACGTCGCTGGGGCTGCGAACGAGATTTACTCGTGTGTATTAGCGCCGCATTTTGTCGGTTTGACGTTCACGGAAGCCGCGCAGCGCATCCACAAGCGGTCGGATGGACTCGTGCTCTTGATTGCAGTGGAGGCGGATGGTGAGATTTCGTTCAACCCGGGACGGTGGTTCTACATCACAGCGACATGCAAGGCGTACTTGATCGCGGAGTCCATGAGTTCGCTGGAACCATTTGCTGGCGCGTCAAGCTTCAGCAGTGCGCAGGGAGCCGTGGCGACAAACCTCTCGATGGTCAAAGGTCGCAATAACCTGCTGAGTCGAGCTCGTCGCGCTCAACACAACGTCGAGCGACGTATTCCTGCCCATGTGCGGGAATACATTCTGCGATGCGGCAGCAGTGGGATCGGCTCGTTCCAATCCCCGAAAGCCCCGCCCCACTCTCTTCTCGCGCAAGGTGGGCACATCGTGGTATGCAGCAACGCTGCGAATGAAGGAGGCGGTCAGCGATCCGTGTCCCGACTGGTGAACTTCCTCCGACCTCTACGTGCTCCTCACATTGAGCGCATCGTCCCAGTCGTGCTCGTGGATTCGGAGAGATTTGATGGTATTTCGTGGCTGCAGCTGAGCCAGTTCGGCGAAGTGTACCAAGTTCAAGGGTCTCCGCAGCGCCACAGTGTTCTTGTCGCGGCTGGGATTTACTCTGCGTCTGCGATTGTGGTGCTTGCGCAGGGCACGGAAGCTGGCTACGACGACTCGAAGGCGATCTTCAACGCGATTCTCGTGAACTCTGCGCTTCAAAACAGCCACATTTTCACGATCATCGAGCTCCGCGACGTCCACAACAACAAATTCCTGGATCCCGTCGCGAGCTTCAGCTCTAGATCGTACGACGACGACATGGGATCTGAGTATGAAGCCACAGTTTTTTCTCCAATCGGTAGAGCGTCGCTTGTCCGATCCAGCCACGATCATCGTCTCTCAAACAATGCTGGAGGAGGCTCGTACCCTTTGCGTGACAGTCAATATGGTGGCAGGCCTTCCTCTGCGCGGCATCTCACGTGGATGGAGAAGCAAGTGATCGTCTGCCGTTCGGTCTTGCTGAACATGAGAGCGTTCTTTCTTGGCGCTGCAAATCGAGTGAACGCTTTTAACCACGCTGATGCTAGCAGTGCAGCTCCAACGCTCGAATCGCTCTACAGCAACGACGATGAAGACGACACGTTCTTCCAGGAGCGATTCATGAGCGGCGCGCTGTTCCCGTCCTACGTGGCGGACGATTTGCTGATCCAGAGCTTCTTCAACCCGTCGCTGAACGTGTTTATCCGCAAGATCCTCGATGGGAAGAGCTGCTTCATGCTCTACGACATCCCCAAGCAATGGCGCCACCAGACCCTGACGTACGGGACTCTATTCTCCCACATGACGTCGGGGATCGCACATGCACTCCCGATTGGACTGCTGCGAGCCAAAGGTGGTGCGAGTGGTGCTCCATACCCGTACGTGTACACTTGCCCAACGTCCTCTGCAGTGGTGTACCCAGAAGACAAAGTGTTCGTGATCATCGACGTCAAGGCGCTGCACCGCGTGGCGAACAAACTACAGCGGAGGTTCCGTAACCGCCGCAAGACAACGAAGGACCCCGTCACGTTTGCGGATACCGTCGACGAAGCCGTGGGCCAAGCGTTAGCGACAGTTCTTCAAAGCCAAACCCTGTAAAGCAAGCAAGCCTTGTATGCTGAAGGGAACCACGGTGGACAATGATATATGTATGGTGCTCATGCAATAGTGTGTTGTATATTATATTGATAAATGTGGAATAATGTAATGTTTGTGACGCAAGGGAGTAGTATCTGGAAGCCGGAGGAGGAATGCTGTACGATTTCAGATAGTATCGTAGTCTGAAACATTGGTCTTAGTTCGATCGAGAACCGCGAAGTCTGTGCGAGTCTCCCGAGCCCGATCCAAAGTTGCTGCCACCAGCATGGTGATGGTGGCCGTGTAGCGACCCGAACGATCCACTTGACTCCTCGTCGTCTTCG